>CAUYRH010097695.1:0-39061 GCA_963574655.1 Perodicticus potto
TTTATATAGTGATTAAGAAAATGCAATGAGGGCTATCTCTCACAGTACGATCAAAATGTTTCTGATTGTATATGAAGCACATTCTGCCCTATGATTGCACCAATGTACACAATTATGATTTAATAAAATTATTAAAAAAAAATAAAAATAAATAAAAAAGTTTATGCCATATCCCATTGTAATTAACAGGGGAGGTTACCAAACCCGTACCTGGAGCACCAAGAGAATAGAAGTGGAAAGTGAGATCTTATTACCTCTTCTTTTTAACCGCTTTGAACAGCCTGAAGCTATTAAGCATCTCCAGGCAGGTTGAATAATTTTTTTCTAACAAGGTAACTGTTGCCCAACTATCGAGCCTAAAATGACTCTTTAAAAACAGCTTTCCAGTGGCCTTTCTACCACTACCTGCCTTTGATGGAGGATACTGCTGGAGGTGTAGCTACTTCACCCGATGTGAAATACGAATTCGGACCAGATGTCACAGCCGGAGGCTAGGAAGCCTCCAGGATTAGCAGAAGTTAGGATTTAGCTGGCACTGTGCACCCTATTTGTGTGTCAGAATGTTTGTATTTGTTCAGTACTGTTTCCTCCCTGTCGGGGAAGTTTCAAAGACAAGAATTCATTTTATTAATTCAGTGTGGTGCTTTTTATCTTTTCCCTCACACCTGAGGCACCTACTGTAGGTTTCCATCTGCCGCCACTTGCGAGAAACCTTGCCATTTATAAAATGCAAGGAAGCCACCTCTGTGGTCTTACACAAGAAGCCTTGAAGATCTTTCCACCCCACTTGTGTAACTCTGGCAGAAATACAGCATACGGGCCTTGCGGTGTAATAAGGCAATTAGTAATGCTAGAGGCCAATAAGAGATGTAATGTGATGTTCCACTTCTTCACCTCTAACAATTGCCGTTTAAACTGTAAAATATAAACTATGGCTATCTTTATCTTTATGCCACCAAAGAAACCTATAAAGATAAAGGATGACAGCATCTGCAAAAAGAGTTAGCATTTCCAAACCTACCTGTCATTGCAAATGGCAGATGAAACACGGAATTACATTTCAGTGGAAGCCAGCAGAAAAGAGAATGGAACTGGGAAGAAAATCTGATTTCCCTCATTTCTTAAAAAGAATGGTTTTGATATTGTATGGCCTTGCGTTCATTACAAAGGAAATTAAAACAATGCGCTTTCACAAACCAAAAGGGAAGAAGGAGAGAAGGGGGAAGCTAGGGATGGAAAGACTGGGAAGGAAACCGGGGCAATATAACACAGACACTCCCTGGAACAAAGGATGAGGACACTGGCTTCTGAGCCCTGACGAGTCCCCAGCGGCCTGCGCTGCTGCTGCATGAACTGCTATGATTTGTGTGGATACTTTCTTAGGCCTCATTTTTAATAGTCTTTCCTGTGATACTTTCCATTTTAGAGAACTGGAATAAAGTCTGAAGTTGGAACACATCAAGAGACACAGCCCACGGTGAAGCCTTTACCACTGTATCCTGTAAAATTACAGAGCCTAGCAGCCGCTCGTTCTTTTATCTGACATAGTAACTAGTACAGTTAAATCTTTAAAAAACAAAAAAAAGAAAGAGAAAAGTCACATTCTTAAAGCAGAAGAGAAAATAACCGTATTTAATGGGAATTTGAACTCGGTGGACCAAGATCCCTTTATTTTTATGTCAAAGAAAACAAAAAGCAGTCACATGTGAGATAGCTGGATACATCTGGGTTTTGGTAAATGTACGGTGGCTCTTAGTCAATTATGCCTCTTTGACCCTGCTCGCTCATTCCAAGGAGCGTCACCACCTCCACCCTACCCATCTATGGGTGCCTACCACCACTGTGGGCATCTAAAAACTCTCTTTTCTTCCTCTTTCCCAGAATGCGTAATATTCATTTTAGAAGTCATAGTCTCCCTCCCTTGCCCCTTTCCCCATTTCTTGTGCTATAACTGGGTTTTAGCCTTCATATGAAAGCTATAGATTAGCTTCATAGTAGGGCTGAGTACATTGGTTATGATTTCATAAAAATTAAAAAAAAAAGAAGTCATAGTCTAACAACTGTGGAAGGGCTAATACAATATTCTGTGCTAATATTGTGTACTAATCTAAACAGATTCAATAGGCTCATCTTTTACAGTTTGTGTAAAAAGTCAATTTTAATAATCCTTTGCACTTTCATTTCCTTCTTTAATCAGTTGTCACTTTACTCAACATTCTGATCACTCAATTAAAAAAATGTATGAAAGTGAAAGTTATTTCCAGATGTATTTTTCACTTAAGTCACACAAAATGTGTAAAACCACTCCCCAAGTCTAGAAATACATAAAAACACAATACCAAGATCACATAGTCCAGCAGTTCAAGGCCCAGACATCAGGGTTGAGGTGACCCGAGATCAAATTCAAGGTCTACCATTTACTAAAACTATGTGACAAGTTACTAAACCTCTCCAAGCTTTTGTTTTCTTATAATTAAAATAGGCAGGATATCATAAGGCATTGTAAAGTTTAAGTAAGAAAATGGAGTAACATGCATAACACAATGTCTGGCACAGTGAATGACCAAGAAAAGGCAGTGACAGGGGCGGTCACGGTGTACTGGAAGGAAAACCAGAGTCGAACCAGGACACTGGCTCTGCTCCTGAGCCCACCACTGACTGAGAATGTAGCCTGGTTTTCTCATATGCAAAGGAAAAAAGGGTAGGCTAGATGATGCCTAAGGCCATCTTGCTACTGACCTTCCCTGGACGTTTGAAAGATACCGATCATACTTGGCTACAAGGCATCATGCTGTCTGCCCCGCCTGAGAACGCTGTCCTGGGCTCTTCCCAAGGCCAGCTCCTCCACTGCTTGGGGGGCTCACTTCAGAGACGCCTTCCCCGACTGCTGGGTGTTAAGTAGCAGGCTGTCCCCTCCCCACTGTCACCCTCCCCGGACTCCTCACTCCTCATCACAGCACCCTGGGTATTTCCTTCGGATGCTTGTTTATCTTCTGCCTCCTCCCATCACACTGTCAGCATCGTGAAGGCAATTATCTTTTCAGCTTAATCCCGTTGTTGCTGATGCTGAAACGGTGCCTGGCACTTACAGCTCTGCAAATACTTACTGCATGAGCAAATGTCACACCCAGTTACACGCCCAAGAGAAAGGAGTGTGAATGTTAAAGTTTCCCCACAAGAATGTTCTTAGATGTTTTGATTCAATGTAGCCCCAAACTGAAAACCACCCGAAAGTCCCCCAATGGGAGAAGTCTAGGCAGACCACCTGCATTTTCAAACATCAGTGTCGTACGAGCATATTGTAAGCAGGCAGAAAGGTGGCATGTTTCAACTGATACTCACAGCACACGCTGCTGAATTCCTTCTCACCCCACAGGGTCTCCATAAATCCCAGACCCCGTGAGCTCAGTAAGGCTGGAGCAGCATCTGACCTGACTCTCGCTGACAGGAAGAGATGCGCCCAAAGTTGCACGGTGACTGGCAGGCTGAAGGCAGGAACCCAGGCTTCCTGGCCCCCCGTTCAGTGTTCCGTCCACTGCAGTCACCCATCTCCCTGATCCGTGAGGCAAGGCAGCCTGACGGAGAGATCTGGAATCAAGCCTTGGCTCTGCCACCCACATGCATTTGGAAAAGTTGTTGACAGTTCTAGTACATTTATTTTCTACACAAAGGTCTGATTTTAGAGAAAACCACTGGAATTTTCATTTTATACTTCTGTCAAGTTATTTGAATGTAAATATTTCAAAAACTAAAGCCTGTTTGGTTGAGATAAATATGTGGAATTAGTAGGGGATGGGAAAATACTTTGAAAAAGAAGCCCGAACAAACCAGATATAGTATATGCATATAATTGTCGTCTAAAACTGTAAGTGGAAATCAACATCAATAGCTCCCCTACAAAATGCAGTTTTTCATATGTATCATTCGACTCTGCAAATGGTCCCATTTCTTCATCTTTATAAACTGGAGCTGTCTTTTGTTTTTCCTAAACAACATCAAAATTTGACTGGTATGCAGGCCATTCTTTGATGTTAAAATATCGGAAATGGCATTGCATTATTGCGTGACCCCTCTCGGAATCTGTAAAGGGGGAGAAAAGAGGGCGGTTTAAACTCCACCCGCAGTCATTAAAGGGCATCACCAGACACGTGTGGTCCTGTGAACGAGCCACATCAGTACATTAACAGCCAAGTGCTTTCCTTGTCAGAGGACAATTTGATGGTGGTAAAGGCTTTATATTTCCACAGTTGCTTCTGAAAAGAAATAGGAAATATACTATTTAGATTGTAAGGCAACTCAAATAGAGGCATTTGTGGCAGATGGGATTTTTATGAGCTGTTTGTCACCATATACCAGTCTTGTTAAGAAGCAATCGTTTTCTGCTTCATTACACTAAGATAGCTCTGTTTAGGGGTCCACTCAGCTGTGAAATGATTTTAAAACTTCTATAAGGAATAGAGATGAGTTTTTTTATACAATAAAAGATTGTTGACAAAAATGTACTAAAACACAAAAAAAATGGTCAAACGCACCATTTCTGTGTCAGGGAAATAGAGATATGTTGAATATCCTACTTATGCTTCATCTCCTCATTTATGCCAACAGAGAAAACTACATAATATGCTTATTTTCTTCACCTAAGAAAAGTAGGAGTTTCTTTTATGTTTTTACATAGTCTCCATGGCATATATCGCATAAATAGAACGGGGCGAGGACTTGAGTGAGGAGCCATTTCAGCTTAAGGTAAGTAAAAAGAGAAACAAATCTGGTAAGTACAAGAAACACACCACATTTTAACAGGTTTACAAAGATGATCTATTTTTAGGTTTCTTTTCATATATGACAATGTTTTCAAAAGATCAGTTTGGGGGTCAGGGGCAGCCTAAGCATCTTATTTTATCTTCTTCCCCAGATATAATCCCTCAAATGTAATTCAGGAGTGTCAGGAAACCTTGGTTCAAATCCTGGCCCAGCCACTTACTTATGTAACCTTAGGTACATTAATTAACCTTCCAGAGCCTCAGTTTCTTCACCTAGAAAAAGCTGATTAATAACATAAACCTTGTGGTATTGGTTTTCTCCTGCCCCAGTAATGATGCATAACAAATGACCACAAAACCTCCATTGCAGACAGCAATTAATAGTTAATTAGCTCAAGAGTCCATAGGGTTCAACAGATTGAGGCTGAGCCCAGTCAGGCTTAGCTGTGCACACGCATGTGCCTGTTGCGTGGCCTGCCTGCTCATGTCTGTGGCTAGCCTGGCCAGGGCTTGGCCTGCTGTTGGCTGACTTAAGACAGCCTCAGCTTATGTGGCCAGGGCAGTATCATCCTCCTTCACGGGGCTCCCGCCCCCCGGTTGGCTAGCCTTGGCTTGTTCTCACGACATGGCAAAGATACTAATAAAGTCAAATAAGCTATGGAGACAAATCTCTCAGTCTAAAACATTTTATTTGGGAAGCAAGCATTGCGATTCGTGGCCTACACGTAGACCGGCTGGCCTTTAGTGTGTGCAAAAAACAAAGAGAAGGTTGGCGCCTTTCTCATTAAAGGTTACGTATTGCTTTGAAAGAGAGTTCACTGGCACTAGTAAAGTTTGGGGGGCCCAGACAGCTCTTCTGGTGAGTGGGGGCAGTGGATGAAACTAGTCTCGGTCACAGCAGGTTGTTTCACTAGCTATTAGATAAAACTACAGCAGTTTGAAGTTACAACAGGCAGTTTCAGCAGCCAGGCATGCAGAAAATTACATCTCTGGAGCAATGTTATGTGCCCTGAGTGCTTTTTGCCTCTGGCCTCTCAACTCTGTTTCAGTTGGGTAACACGAGAATGACCCAATCCATATCATCAACCTTCACACCAATCACACAAGATGTTTTCAACCACTTGCCTACATCACATTTACTTCCATTCAAGTGGCCAAAGCAAGTCTCATAGCTTAACACTGAGTCACATGGAAGGGGACTACACAGTTACACCGCAAAGAGGTACAAACTGTGCCATTAAACCATCAACCTGCACACTTCCAACCGTTGTAAAGACTGATCTATCTCGTGAACGTTTATGAAGCCACTAGCGTAACACACGGCACCCAGCAGGTGCTCAGTGGTAGCTTCCTTCCCTCCTGCAAGTGCTCATCTCTTGAAGCCCCACCTCAATTAATCCCCTAAGATTTTGTTTGTTCAAAAGGCCAAATGAAAAACAGTCATTATAGAAAGAATTTACAGTTTTCTCTCCTTCTCAGAGTATTCACCCCCAGGGAAACAAGAAATTCTGTGACACTCCTTCACTAAAAGTTTTATGCAAAGACTGAAGAAATAAAGTCTGATTTTTTTTGTTTGTTTGTTTGTTTGTTTTATTGAATCATATCTGTGTACAATAATTCAGTCATGGGGTACAGTGTACGGGCTTCAGATACAATCAGAGATATTTTCATCAACCTGATTGCGATAACATTCAAGAGACTTCTGATTTTTATGCTGAAATACACATAGATATTTCAAGGTCTGCTGTGGGCTCCCCTGAAAGGGTCTGCTCTGCTCTTTGGGAGAGGGTACTTCAGAGGAGAAGTTTGACAAGCTTGAGAACTGAACCTCCAAGATGGGAGTCTGTTCTGTGGGGGACAGATTCTCCTTATATACATGCTGCTTCTCAAACTTTTCCCCAAAACCCAAGGATTAAATGAGTTAAATATTGACAGAGGAGCATGCTCCTATATTTCTTTTGCAAGCAAATAAGTTTAGCTAAACAGTTGTAGGATGGTGGAGAGGGCCTGCTCACGGGAAAATGAGTGTGCTTTTCATCTCAGAAGGTAGGAGCAAGCTCACCAAAGGAAGGACTATGAACTCCCCAGGCCTGGGTTCTGCAGTGGGGACTCCCAAAGCCCCTCAGGAAGCTGAAGAAAACCATCTCTACCCATCCCACTCCCACACGTGTACCACTCAGGATAGTCCTGGCCAGCCCCTTCCACCGTGGGAGCCAGTGCTGTGACTGCAAATGTTTAGATCCATGGCCCAAGAGATTCCCCAAGAGGCAGGAGTGAGGAGTGTGACCGAGCCCTCCTGGATCTGGGACACAGGCCATCACTGCCCCTCCTCACTCAGGCCTAATTCTCCTTAAGGCTATCATTAATATCTGTAAATTACAAATTCTACTTCATAAGGCATCCTGCTTGTTCCAATGATGTAAATATTTTTCTTTCTAATCTTTGAGAAAAATAGATAGACCTTAAAGAAGAAAAATTTACTTTGCCTGTGCTTTCCCAGATGCCAGAGCCGACAGTGAACTCTGAAGCTAGAATAAAGGGACAAAATAAGCCTGAAGAAATCAGAAGAAAGAGCTCAAACATAATTAGAAAAACAGGGGACACCAAATGCATATACATACCTAAACATGAAAAATGCGTATATATACCTCTCATGAAAAAGTCAAATAAAATAGAAAAATCTCCACACCCAGACAGGGAACACAGTCTGCTACCCATGCTGATGCATGCAGCTTGTCATGCATAAATATCAAGGCTCTGTAGACATTCGAGGAAGATTGGCAGCACAAAAGAGAGCCCTGAGCTGTATTTTTTATTATTAATTATCATTCTAATTATTACCTTCAGAGAGATTAGTATTCTCAACAGATTATCAAGAAAAAGGAACAAGAAAGGGTTCTTGGAGATGAAAAACATGGCTGCCAAAATAAAACATTTCAGTTTGTACAGATGGTCTCCTTTGATAGTAATTCATGTACGTTTGCACATAGAGAGATCTGTAGTTCTCTAACCCAGACTGTTGCCTCTGCGAACTGAAATAGATCGGGGGACTGAGCAGGGGGCAAAGAGGAGCTTCTGCTAGTTAGCACAGTGCTTAAAAACATGGAGTCTAAAGCAAAATTGTCACTGTTCACAGCCCAGACTTGTGAACTCGTTACTTAATCTCGCCATGCCCCTATTTCCTCATCTCTATAAACATGGGATTATTCATACTACCTAGACCATAGGACAGTGTTCAGGCTTAATTAAAGCACTCAACAAAGCTCAGTATGTAAATGCGAACCATACTTTTCTGTGTGTATATATATGTTGTTTTGTTAAAATTGGTTTAATGAAAATGTACACACATACACAGTAGATTGCCTTATTGACCCCAGTGCTTCGTCCTCCCTACTCAACACCTTTGCCATGTAACTGTGGCTCCTCCCACTTTTGCTATGCCCCACCGTTGACTTTTGGCTCAGCTATGTGATTTGCTTTGGCCAAGGGGATCTTAACAAGTGCAATGCAAACAAGGCCTGAAATAAGCTTGTGTGATTGTTCCCACTGTCATGCTTCTGCCATAGCCATTAGTAGAACGGCCTTTATGGACCAAATGAATACATCCTCCCTGAATTCACATGTTGAAGCCTAACTCTTACTATGATGGTGTTTGTAGATGGGACTTTGAGGAATTAATCAAGGTTAGAAGAGGTCATGAGGGTAGGGCCCTAGTGTGATGAGATTAGTGCCCTTATAAAAGAGACACTAAGGAGCTTGCTCCTTTTTTGTCCCTGAATGCACACAGGAAGATAGTGGTCACCTGCAAAGCAAGAGGACAGCCCTCAGCAGGACCCACCATGCTGGCACCCTGATCTCAGACCCTCGGCCTCCAGAACTGTGAGAAAATAAATTTCTATTCTTTAAGCTACTCTATCTAGGGTGTTTTGCTATGGCAGCCTGACCAAAAACCCTGCCCTTTCCGCCTAGATTCCAAAATGAACATACAGTGAGTGTAACCGAGCCCAACCTTCAGTGAAGAGCAAAGCCCATATGGACTAGGGTTAAAGCGGACTGAATATGCAGTCAACGTGACTGTTCCATGATCACGAGAACAGATAGGTTTTACTGATGTCACTGAGTTTGGGGGTAGCTTATTATGCAGCATTTTTTATAGCTATCTGATATATTTTAAATAATTTTTAAAATAAAAGATTATAAGTATGTATGCAAAATGCTTACTGGTAAGTGGCAGAATTATGGTTTTTCCCTTTGTTTTTTGAATTAAGTTTCCCAAGTATTTTATGATTAAAATTATAAGGAAATATTATTTCAAAAGTAAAATATAGGAAGATTAAGAGTTTGGAGAGTTAAAAATGTAAGGAGGAAAGGCAATAAAATCACACAGTAGCTATCCAACCCTGAGTCCCTAAATGCATCATGGGTAAAACAGTAAGACCTCTTAACAATAAGAAATGTAACCGCCAACCAGTCCGATTTGTATAGGCTTTATATGCCCTGCAATTTCTTTACCTCCTTCTACTTTATCTCTCTTCAGGGCATCTTTAGTAGAAAGTGGACAACACGAAGATCATGTATTTTTACTCCTTTTCACTAAAATATTTAGGAAAAAGTATGAAATTGGGAGTAAATAATATTTCCTTCTTGGGTATGATGGGGGAGCAAGCTGACAGAGCCTGATTCCCAGCATGGGGCTCTGTCACGACAACAGAAATCATCCCTCAACAGAAACTGCAGGTTCTAAACCTTGGCTTAAACTCGTGGTCCAGTGGGGATTGCAGGATTTCCGTGGATGCCCTCCATCCACGTCATCACCACACAGCAGTGAGTTCACACCAAGTTCGTATTTCACACCAAGTTCATGTGCAACTAGAGTTTGTCCTCACTCACTTCAAAGTGCTCCTGAAAGTTCCAAGTGGTTACTTTATGTAAACCCAGCACATTCAAAATATGTTAGAGGAGTTTGAATTTTAGATAATTCTATGGTAAATCTTTCTATAAAGCAAATTATTAACTCTTAGTTTACTTGTTTTGTAATACCAGATTTTGACACGTTTACCATAGGATGAATCTATAATTCTGCTTTTGAAGGTGTGCTCTCTAGAAATATTCTCAGACAATCAGCATCACTGCTCATAACACCACGAGATACACACCCTTATGCCTCAGATTCAGCAAGTACAGTTTTAAATGCCTAGTTAGGGATGGAGATGGTGGCCTGGCCTCCTACAATCCCAATTTCCCCAGTGACTGTCCAGTTTCTGCCTCTGTGCGATGCCTCATGTTCCTAAAACCCAACCCCCAACAAGGCACTAACCTCACTCTGCTCAGAACTCTCTCACTTCCTTTCTTGTTTGAAACTGGTTTCTTTACTGCTCTTAAGTTTCTATTTCCAATTATTAAAGAAAAACAAACCCTTTACTCAAACTAAATTACCTTTCATTTAAAAAAAAAAAAAAAAAAAAAAACAGCAACACCTGTGCTCAATGGGTAGGGTGCCGGCCCCATATACCAAGGGTGGCAGGTTTGACCACAATCCTGGCCAAACTGCAACAAAAAGTAGCTGGCCATTGTGGAAGGCACCTGAGATCCCAGCTACTGGGGAGGCTGAGGCAAAAGAATCAGCTAAGCCCAGGAGTTGGAGGTTGCTGTGAGCTGTGACGCCACAGCACTCTACCAAGGGCGATAAAGTGAGACTCTGTCTCTAAAAAATAAAACTAAAAGCCTACATCTACTCTCTACATGCATTTTGTAATGCCTGTCAGTTTGAAAATTAGGAACTGGACTGAGTTGCTAAAATATTGTGTATATGCGTACAATATTCTTAAAATTAAAATACAGTGATACTCTCTTAACTCAAAAGCCATAGTCAATGTAATCCAATATTTTAATTTACTGAAACAAACATGTTTTCAAAGGCAATCTGAATTAGACAGTCCTAAAAGGGAGAAAATGTTAATAAAGAAAACAGTGGTAATGGAGTAAAGGAGACAAAGACAAATCATCACTCTTACAAGAGCAGAAGATTGCTCCTTGTAGTCTAGGAACCCCTGTATGTGCCCAGTGCCTTAGGACCACCAGTTCAGACATCTGTAGCCATCTAAGAGGCACTGCTATGAGAAAAAAATGTCACCAAGTCTCTTTGTAATATATGCACTGCGATTTTTTAATGAAAAAAAAAATTTAACTCCCAATCATATTCGCTTAAAACCTTTATCTGGTACCAAAAGGCAAATGATGCCTTTGTGTGCTGACCTTGATTTTGAATGTTGCCCTTAAAAAAAAAAAAATTCATTATGCGAAGGAAGGGACCTGAAGGAATTCCTTCTAGCATATTAATAGCTTTCACCAAGACAATTAGGTCACGGCTGAATCAAGTGAGAAACCCCTCCATCTCTAGAATATATTGAAATTGTTAAAAGATTGTGAGGTAGTACATTTTGTAAAACATCTCAAATGTAAGTCATGTCTCACGCTGACAGATGGGCTCCCCTGACCCTTGTGGGGAAACAGGAGGTCAGCATCCTCGTGCAGCTCTGCTGAGCACTTCAGGTGGGGGTGACGAGGCTGTGGGTGTAATAGGAAGTAAAGAGAAAATAAGGTTCTGAACTAGGGCAGTGTCCATGGGAATGGCAAAGAGGGACTGAGTCAGGAAGTCATGGAGAGGCAAAATGAATGTGGATTCGCAACTAAGTGGATGCAGAAAGTAAGAAGGAGAATAAAATTTCTAGGTTAAGTTAATAAGAGGAAAGGAAAGATCACAAAATTAAGATATAAACAAAGGAGAGGGAAGATCAGACTTGAGGAAGGAAATTAATTCTGCATTGGACATGTTGAATTGGAAAGACTTTTAGGACATACAATAAGCAATTGGAAATTCAGATCTGCAGGTTAAGAGAGAAATGATTATAAAAAGGACACCTGCACTCAAATGTTGCAAAGACATAGAAACAACCCAAGTGCCCCCCAATATGCAAATGGTTAATAAAATGTGGTATGTGTATACAGTGGAGTACTACTCAGCCGTAAAAAAAAAATGATGCTCCTTCACGAGAATGGAGAAGCATGAATCCCATGTACTCAATTTTGATATGAGGAAAATTAATGACAATTAATGACATGGTGGGGGTGGGGGAAGGGGAGAGCAGAGAGAGAAATAATGAGGGAGGAAAAGAAGAGCAGAGAGAGGGAAGGAGAGAGCAGGTGGAGTCTTGGGGGGCACCTTTGGGGGACAAAACACGATTGTAAGAGGGACTTTACCTAACAAATGCAATCAGTGTAACCTGGTTTCTGGTACCCTCAATGAATCCCCAACAATAAAGAAAAAAAAATGACACTCTAGTATCTTTGGGGACAACCTAAAGGGAACTGGAAACCATTTTTCTAAGAGAAACATCACAAGAATGGAGAAATAAACACATGTGCTCAATGCCAAGTTAGAACTAATAGATCAACACTCAAGTGCACATATGGAAGTAAAGCTCAATGAGAATCAAGATGGGGGGAGATGAGAATGGGTAAATTCACACCTCTTGGGTACAGTGCACACCATCTGGGTAGAGGGCACACTTATAACTTTGACTCAATCTCTACAAAAACAAAGTATGTAGACAAAATGTGTGTACTCCCTCACATCCTGAAATATTAAAAATAAAGAAAAAGAGAGAGAGAAATGGATTCTGAAAGAAAGAATAAGTCCTGGGAACCACACATACGGTATGTGTAAAGTTCAGCCCGGGAATCAGAGGTGATCCCCTGAGGGAAAGGTCAAGGGCAAGAGCTTGGAATAGATGTTTGGGAAATGCCTGAATGTAATGAGCAGGCAAGAAAGGATGAGTCAGTCAGTAGTAATTCATTTATTCATTGATTCATTGATTCATTCATTCATTGCTCACCCTCATTCATTCATTACTCATCACTCACAAGCAGCTTGAACTGTTAAGCAGCCCCTCTCTTCTGTATCTCCCCCCCCCCTAGAATTTGTTTGGTGGGAGAAGATGCCCCGAAGTTCTGTGTTCTGCAGTTGAGAATGGTACAGGATGAACAAAAGGGCCAACAGCCAGCATCAGAAATACCTGAGTGAGCACAGCGAGTTTTGCGGGGCTCTGTGGGAAGTCTCCACACAGGGCTGACTGGAACAGCTTTGCACACAGGGTGATGGCGGGGTGAAGTCGGCACACAGCTCGCCCTCCTTACCATTGGTGTTCCTTCTCACCCCCTTTTCTCACTCCAGGTTCTTCCCCCAAAGGCCAGTGTAGTCAGTTTGTTATGTCACCGTGGCTAAGCCACAGCAATCTGGTATTTGCTCAAACACATCTGGATGTTGCTGTGAAAGTATTCTTCAGATGAGATTAGCATTTAAGTAAGTAGACTTTCAGTAAAGAAGATTGCCCCCCCCATAACGTGGGTGAGAAGCATGGGACTGCAGAACATTATGTTACGTGAAGTAAGCCAAGCACATGAAGACAAATCTCACAAGTTCTCATGCCTACATGGGCACTAAATATTAAAAACAATCGATCATGGAGACAGGGTAGAATGATGGCTACCAGAGGCTGGGAAGGGTAGTAGGGGGTGGAGGGGAATTAAGTGGGGATGGTTAATGGTTCCAAAAATATACTTGATACTTAGATAGAATGAACAATATTTGATAACACAACAAGGTGGCTAAAATCAACAATTTATTATATCATTTAAAATAACTAAAAGAGTGGCTGGAGGCATTAGCTCACAACTGTAATCCTAGCATTCCAGAAGGTCGAGGCAGGTGGATTGCTTGAGCTCATGGGTTCGAGGCTAGCTTGAGCAAAAGCAAGACCCCCTCTCTACTAAAAATAGAAAAACTGAGGCTAAAGGATCACTTGAGCCCAAGAGTTGGAGGCTGCTGTGAGCTATGACTCCACAGCACTCTACTCAGGGAAACATCTTGAGACTCTGTCTCAAAAAAAAAATAATAAAATAGCTAAAAGAGTAAAATTGGAATGTTCTTAAACACAAAGAAGAGGTAAATGCCTGAGATCATAGATTTACCTGCTTTGATTAATTTACATTGAATGCCTATATCAAAACATCACATGTACCCTATAAAGATATACAACTATTGTGTACTCATGATAATTAAAAAGAAAAAAGAATGTTATAAGTGAACTAAGCCAGGAAAAACAAAATATGATGGATGAAAAGCTGCTCCTTAAGGACGAGCAAAGAAAGTAGTTTCTAGAGGTGGAATCTACTCCTGGTGATGATGCTGTGAACATTGATGAAAAGACAGCAAAGAATTGAGAATATTCCCTATATTTGGTTGGTAAAGTGGAGCGGGCTTGACAGGACTGACTCCAATTCTGAATGAAGTTCTCCTGTGAGTAATATGCTTTCCAATAGCATCTCATGCTGTAGAGAAATCTTTCGTGAAATGAAGAGTCAGTTGATGCAGCAAACTTCAGTGTTGTCTTATTTGAAGAAATTGCCACAGCAACCACCACCCTGACCAGTGAGCAGCCGGCACCAGCAAAAAGGTTGTGACTCGCTGAAGGCTCAGATGATTGTTAGAAGTTTTTAGCAGTAAAGTATTTTTAATCAAAGTATGTTACTATGTTTTTAGACATAATGTAATTGCATGCTTAGTAGACCACACATAATTTTCATATGTACTGGAAAAAAGAAAATCTTCATGACTTGCTTTATTGTGAAATTCACTTTATTCTGGCCTCTGGACTGGAACCCACAGTAGCTCTGGGGTGTCCTGTGTGTGTATGCAAATGGCTGTGCTGCTCAAAAAACTGCTACGCTACAGCCAGCAAGCTTGGATCAAAGCGTCAGGCGTCTTTTGGGTAGAGCAGAATATTCATCGGTTTAGATGCCACGTGACTCTGTATGCACAGAAAAATCAATAAAAGTGAAGGACCCAGGCTGGAACTATAAATGTAAAACAAACATCTGTGCGAATATGATCACAGCTTTCTTCCTGCCTAACTGAAGATCCCTGACTGTCTTCACACCGCCATCATTCCCTGGCAAACTCCCTTCTCTTTCGGCCCCTTCGCTGTGGCTGCTGCCCAGAACTCTCACATCTTTTTCTTCTCCACATCTCTGACGGGCTCCCTTCAGACTAGCTGCCAGTGCTTGCCTCTGACCCTCCATCTCCATGCACGCCTAGCTCCCTGCTCTTCCTCACTCCACACCCACGTTAACCCTAAAAACAGACTGTTAACACGTGAAAAATCTGAGAGTGAGATGTTCCTCCTCAACCGCCTGCGAGGAGAGTGCGATACAAAGCAGTTAATGTTGGTATAAATCCTTGTATTACAAATGCAGAACGCTGCTATGGCTCAAGCTCAGGGAACTCCGAAAACACATTGTAAATAAGCAGCCTTCAGAGAATCATCCTGCCTGAAGATACATATAATGTCTCGAAGTAGAATCTCCTTCCTAAGAGCTAAAGTATAAATTCCTAGTTTTGCCAATTGTTCAGGATTATCAGGTCAGAATAACTACTTTAAGTAAGCATTCCTATTGTTTCCATTATTTTCTGTTTGAAGAACTGTTCTGATTCAAATACATGCCCTACAACTTTGCAAAGCATTGTTTTTATTATTACAGTACTTGTGTTTCCACTACAAAAGCTCGTTGTCACTCATCTATGGTATTTTGCTTGCCATCAAATTATTTGCTACATCTATCTAAACCTTTTGCCCTCTGCATAATATTTCAGTTTAGAAGGGAATATCAATATGCAGTCTCTTGTGCTGAGAATACTTCCATAGTGAAACTTGAATGGCACATTAAATCACCTTATTATTGTTATCAGTATGGTGCATCTTAGAAGGGTACAGGTGAAACTTACTAAATGCAGAATACAAATGTCTTCATACAATAACTAAGAAAATGCCATGAAGGCTATGTTAAACAGTTTGATGAAAGTATTTCAGATTGTATATGAAACCAGTACATTGTACCCCATGATTGCATTAATGCACAGCTATGATTTAATCTTAAAAAAAAGTATATCTTAATACAACGGTCAATGTCTGAAAATGCTAACGTAGGAAAAAAAAGGAGGTCATCCACAGGGGATACACATGTGGCGATTATTACTGGGTTCATGTTTTCAATTTAATCACTCCCTGTGACCCATTTGCCCTTAGAATATGACTGTTGAAACAAAATTGTTTCACTTACACTCCTATTAATGGGAACTATCATTTTAGTCAGCAGCCCTTTGTGTTATAAAAGGCCACTCCTCTCACCACTCACTCACCAGGTTTAGAAATGCCTTATAATTCAAACACAATTTCTCTCTAAGGCAATGGAGCATGTGAGCCTTTTATGATAAACTATAATTTGGGGAGCATAATACAATTGTTCTGTCATTGGTTACCAGAATATGGGGAAAGGGGCAAGGGAGGGGAGGGGAGGGGGGAGGTTGGTGGGGCCACACCTACGGTGCATCTTAGAAGGGTACAGGCTAACCTTACTAAATGCAGAATACAAATGTCTTCATATAATAACTGAGAAAATGCCAGGAAGGCTATGTGAATCAGTTTGATGAAAATAGTTCAGATTATATATGAGACCACCACATTGTACCCCTTGATTTCACTATTGTACACAGCTATGATTTAATAATAAAGACAATTAAAAAAAAAAAAGCGCAGGATTCAGGCTTAGCATAGTAAGACATCTTTGAAGAGGTTTTCCTATTGTCCCAGCCCATCAGCCGGAACCAGAACACCTGTTCACTAGTGATGTGACCACAAGACAGATAGATCCTGGGTCTCTAAATCCAAGACCGTCTCTGTCATGACCATGGCCAGCCACTTCCTCCACCACCATGGACAGCTCACAGGCATCTTTTTGCCAGAGATCATGCAAGAAGACCCCCAGCCCCAGGAAAATGTGCTCTGAAGCCTGGGGTCTGGGTCGGCCTGCACCCCGCCCCGTGGACTGGGTAGAGCCAGCTGTGCTTCTCAGTCTCTCTCTCTCTCTCTCTCTCGCTTTTTGGCTCAGGTCTAGATGACAGACAGCTTTCTTCCCCTTCCTCTGGACCCCACTGTGGTCCCACTTCCTCCCAAGGGTGTTTCTGGGTTGGAAGCATTCCAAACATCAGCTTCCCAAGACAGACATGAGCAGAAACAAAGAGAAGCAAATGCCTTTTGCTGACCCCCTGGTCAGAGCAGGGCCCCTTTCTGCCTTTCTTCCTCACATATCAATCCCCAACCCCACCCTGGCCACACCTTGCTCGGCTTTCCAAGGTTCTGCTAACCTGCCAAAGAGAAAAATTCCCTGACCCATCTGACCACTGGTTACCACATTGGAACTGCTGCATGTAAGGAACAAGAAGACAGGACGAAAAAGAAAGAAAGGGGGGAAGAAAAGAAGTGAGGAGGGAAGGAAAGAAGGCAGACCAGCAAAAAAATACTGTTCATGGGTATAATGCCTCCATTTCTCCAGTTAGCAGCTACTCTGCTTACCTCACCCCAGTTTATTATTGACTTTGCCATTTGCCCATTATCCTTAACTCCTCACAGGACAAGAATATTGACCTCTCCCTGCAGATGGGCACATATGATAAATACCCTGCTGGCTCAGCACCCTCAGATAAGACTAGCCTCCGGCCTCAGCCCCCAAGCACCTGCCACTGGCTGGAATGAGCTCCTTGCAGATCCCTGGGGGCCAGTCCCCCCTAGGTCCAGAGTTAGTCTCTGCTCACAGGAGAGGGAAAGAAGGACAAACAGGATCTGTTTGCCTTTTGCCAAAATAAAAGGGAAAACAATTAAAATAGAAAAGAAAACACTGAACTCCCAAGGAAAACTAGCTTGTCCAAAGCCTGCGTGTTCATTAAAATTATAATTCAGGTAGCATCCATTTTAGAACTTGAGGATTCCAGAAATCATTCGGCCCAGATTTACTGAGAACTAAATTTAATGAGAGTCATCGGGAAGAAAAGAGAAAGAATCAGATACACACTCCATGAGCCAGGTTCAACCATGGAGGCAGAACCAGTGGGAGATTGGGGGGGGGGGGTGTTAGAAGGAACTGGTTTATGTGATGATGGTGGTGGTTAAACCAGCAGAGTGTTTATAGAGTAGACACTTGGAAAAAAGAAGAAATGAGAAACTCTTACCTAAGGGCAGAAGATGAAGATCCTGTCTACAGGCTTTTGGGAAAGAAAGATCACAGGGAGGCTGGAGCCTCACAGGCACAACTGAGGCACAGCATCCTCAGGCCATCAGGGAGGGAAAATCACAAGCAGAACAGCCCCCCCATGATCCAGAGTGTGGGGACAGAGACAGCTGACCCAGCAGCTGTTTGGAGTCTTCGAGCCCAGGGAAGAGCTGTTCCGAGTCTCCGGGCCCAGGGAGGAGCTGTTCGGAGTCTCCGGGCCCAGGGAATTGCTGTTTAGAGTCTCTGAGCCCAGGGAGGAACTGTTTGGAGTCTCCGGGCCCAAGGAGGACCTCTGACAGCTCCCACCTGATTAGGTCAGACCCACCTAG
Organism: Perodicticus potto; assembly: GCA_963574655.1. Taxonomy (NCBI): domain Eukaryota; kingdom Metazoa; phylum Chordata; class Mammalia; order Primates; family Lorisidae; genus Perodicticus; species Perodicticus potto. The sequence continues at coordinate 18,254 of CAUYRH010097695.1, forward strand.
GATAATCTTTTGCTTCATTTAAAGGCAACTGTTTATGAAATTTAATCCCTTCATGGTAGTACCTAAATTAGTGTTTAAATAACTGGGGGCTTTAATTCAGCCTTGCCAAACACATGAGAAAGCCATCATACCCACTGTCCCCTAGAAGCAGTTAGGAAATATGCTCATTCATAACGTTATTCTGTATTCATGGAGCCCCGTGCTACACACTAGGCCAATGGTTTTCAACCATTTTTATCTCACGGCACCCTTGAACCTATGGTTAACTTCCATAGCACACTTAAATTATGTCAATTTTTAAAAAGGGTAAAATCTTTGAACTTTTTTCAAAAATAATTTAATTAATAATCTTCAAAAAGTTTGATGGCACACCAAAGAACTTCTCATGGCACACCAGTTGAAAATCACTGCACTGGGCAAAAGCTACACTGTTGAATAGAAACCTACAGAAAGTAAAGTCAGACAGTAGGATGAGCAGAAATGTTGCCTTTCCCCCCAAAAAAAAATTAATAATGAGAGAAGAATTCAAAACAAAAGATTAAAACAGATGATTTTAATCATATTAAGAACCAGTACAAAATAACTAAAATCTCTTTTTGAGAAAAAGAAAAAAGGAAAACATTATGATTATATTGTGGTTAATATGTTAGCATAGCAGTATTCCCTGATAGATTTTTGTTTGTTTGGAGGTTGGGCTATGGGGAGGCAGAGATAACACTACGCATGAAATATCTTACCTTATAACAGTGAAGTTGCTTTCTCTTTTGTCTTGTGATTTTTTTCGAGGTGAAATTTAAGTTTTTGTGTGAATAGTACTATTTTACCTATCTTGAGTGTCTTGCTTATACTGTATCACATTATACCTTTGTTTAATTCTTAATAAACTGTTCACTTGTTAAAATAAATAAATAAATAAAAAGGAAAACACATTCACATTGGAATAGTATCAAAGTCAAACCATGACTTAATTTTGTCAACAAAGATTTCTCAACTTACAAAAATATATAAATACATAAGCATGTTAAAACTCTACATAAAAATACATAAGTATGTTAGAACTTATACTGTATAAATACATAAGTATGTTAGAACTTTTATACTTAAGAGTTCCTGGAGGCACCAGGAGGGGTGGCTCCTGCCTTTAATCCTAGCACTCTGGGAGGCCAAGGCAGGTAGATTTCTTGAGCTCAGGAGTTCAAGACCAGCCTGAGCAAGAATGCAACCTGGTCTCTGAAACTAGTTGGGCGTTATGGCACCTATAGTTCCAGCTACTTGGGAGGCTGAGGAAAGAGGATCTTTTGAGCCCAAGAGTTTGAGGTTACTGTGAGCTATGATGCCAAAGCACTCTACCCAGAGGAACAGAGTGAAACTCTGTCCCAAAAAAAAACAATAAAGAGTTCCTAGAGAAACCACTCCAAAGCCAGACTATAAAATGTAAATTTCATCCTCAGTAGAACTGCATGTTTTAAAAACAATGTGTCTATCATTGTTGCTCAGTTTATACTCAAGAGAATGAAAGGAATGCAAAATCACATGTGTCAAAAACAGTCATGAGGATTTTGTATGCATTCAATTGTTAGGACAATAGCCACACTTGCGAATCCTGAACCCCCTATGTCTAATAGTGTAACCCGCATGAAACTGGGCTTCCTGCATTCAGCCTCAGCGCCGCGATCATCCAGTCTCTCGCCTCTCGGCACCTGCCCCTCACGGCCTCTCCCTCCCACCTCTGCTTGTGAATCTCCTCATCCTCCTTTCTCCTGCCTCCCCTTTCCAGTATAAAGTAATCTGGCCATCTCACCTGCCTGCCCTTCACTTGGCCTAACAGGGGCCAACAGAGCAAAGAATTCTTCATGGACTGGAAAGGGAGGGCACAACTGCAAATACTTGTTACTTCCTATCATTGTTTTCCTGATAGAGCTGTAAATCTCCAGTGTATTTACAGGTAATGAATCAGAACTGGTCCTTTCATTTCTCAGATTCCAGCAAAAGTCAAGAAATAATAAATAAGTATACCCATCTCAGGCATCACCCTGAAATCCAAACATACATATTTAGTATATGCTCTATCTGTTCATTTGCTAAACTGCTCTTATGATTTTTATTCCTCTGGATGAAATGCAGGGAATTTGGGACCAAAAAAGATGAAATTGAGGGATTTTTTTTATTTGATTATTTATAAAGTAATACAAAAGGAATCTTAAGGTTGGGGATGGTTTTGAGAGAAAAAAAAATCAAAGTTGATGTTCAGCATTATTTGTGGCCAACCTGAAAACCAGCTTTGTTACTGCTGACTCTCAATTATTCCAGGAGCTGACTGGGAAGTTTGTGAATTAACCGGGATCCCTGCTTCCCACAGTGGCTCCCACTACCAGGCTCTTGGCCCCAGCGCTGTAGGTCAGGATGTCCACGGTAAAGGCACAAGGACTAGAGACACCGCCCTCAGGTCAGCTCATTCTGTTCCCTGCCACTCACTGCAACGCTTAGTGTGAGATGCCGAAAAAATTATTAAAATGCATTGTGCAGATCTGGGGGGCATTTCAATTACCTCCACTATCCAAGTCCCTCATTATTTTTCATATTCAAGAGTAAGCTTCACATTCAGACGTGCAATTCAATCATGGCAATTCATTATCCAGGCTGAATTAACTAAAAAAGTATATGGTAATAACGTAAGTTAATATTTAGTGTAATAATTTCAACATTACAAGTCAAGGGGAAAAACTCAACAAAACTTTTTAATATTTTTATTTTTGAGAGACTCAGAATGGTCCATTCTACTTATGCTCCCAAGATTTTAATTTCTTAGGACAAAATGCAAAACCCTTCCTATTCATTTAAAAATCTGTGTTGAATTGTTTTTAAATGCTTGTCAAAATCTTAAATGTCTAAAGAGTCTTGAGAACTCAATTTAGCAAATGTAAAATGGAGAATAGATTCAAAGTAGAAATGATGAGAAATGTTTGCACAAAGATACCTGGGTCAGGTCAGAGCCACGCGGTGCCGAGACTTTCCTTCCTGACCTACCAAGATGCACCCAAGACAAATTCTCACTCACCCACTCACTCATTCATTCAATCAATAAGCAATTCTCAAGCATTGACTCTATAACAAGCATCGTGCTAGGTCCTGAGGATGCAAATACCAAATCAGACATGACCGCTGGTGAGACCATCAGAGGCCCCGGACTGCGCCGAGAACTGACAGCAGGGAGGGTTTGAGCAGCCGCCAGCTGAGTAAAATGCCCAAGTTCCTCAGTACAAAGGGGCGGCGCCTGTGGCTCAGAGGAGTAGGGCACCAGCCCCATATGCCAGAGGTGACGGGTTCAAACCCAGCCCCGGCCAAAAACTGCAGAAAAAAAAAAAAAAAGTGCCTTATTGAGTTTGTTATGGAGTAACTCTGTATGAGATAGGGTAAGTGTACCCACAGCTAATGCTCTGTGTATGAGCAGACTGCAGGCTCCCAGGCAAGCTGCAGCTGAAGGCTTCCCCAGAAATAAGCTGAAGAAAAGACATGAAAACCAGCATGGAGTCCTGCCTGATGCTGCTTCCAGACTCTCCTTCCTTAGCTCCCTGCAGAACGTACCCACCGAGCCAGACCATGATGGGAGCAGAAAATATAGCCGGGGACTCAGCTGGATAAATCCACAAAAGCCAGGACAGCTTTTGTGGATTTCTCCAGCTGACCTGGTGTCTGCTTGGTAGGACACAGAGCCTAAGATGTAAGTGGCCCTACTTTGACACCCCACTCCTCAGTCTGCCCACTGCCACTGCCTCCTCCTCTTCAGTCGTTAATCAGGTATTCAGTCAATAAATCCAGGGCTGCCTGGACAGTATCCAGCCAATGTGATGACAAAGAGAGACACACATGGCTGGACACTTTCCAGACAACTGTCGAATACTGAGCACCCTGTACGTGCCAAGTGCCAGGCCGGGGCTAGGGATGAGGAAGGAAACAAAACTGAGATGGCATGCACATGTCTGCAGGTCATGTGTCTTCATCTTTCTGCACCTCAGCTTTCCCCTCTGTAAAATGGAAACAATAATGGTACTTCTCTCATGAGGCTGTTACAAGGATTCAATGACTTAGTGCATTTAAATTACAGTGACCACAACACCACAAGTACCTTAACAGATGCTAGCTCCCACAGTTCTCTCCCTGGACAGGTCAGAAACTTTCTAAGACGGCTTCTTGAGCTGAGTTTCAAAGGACCTTTATCGTCTGCTCCATAAACTACATACTGGATCTCAAATTTATGAGAAAACAATTAGGGGGTAAGAGATTCTCTTGGTAAGGGATGTGACTAATGTATAGACAGAAACTTTAGGCAATGCCACATGAAGAAGTCTTTGATAAACTGTAAAATATTACCAAAGTTCATGGAAGGTGATGTGGAAGAGGATATTCAAAGACAGGAAAGTCAGGGAGAATATGAGAGGGTCCAAGATGAGGAGAGGTCTGCCCCGATGGAGCAAGGAAGAGGGGACTGATGATGGGACCCCCACCAGCACCTTGCCTGAGAGATGCCACGTTAGCCCTACTGGGGTGGAATGGACTCATTTTCCCAAAGAGAAAATGAGTCATGACCAATTTTTAGTTGCCCTACATTTAAAAAATCAAATAAGGCCAAAACACCTTTTTGCTTGGCCACTCTTCACTTACTGCTTCCTTCAACTCCATGAGGTCTTTCCATCCGTGAAGAATTTTCAGGCACTTTTGTCTGCCCTATAAATCTCTGACTTTTGTTCCCCTCTCAGTGACCTGCTCTGTTATGGATCCAATTTTGCAGCTCACAAACAAAATCTGCTCAGAAATGCCCTGGAAAGCAGCCTCGACAGGGCTCCCTGGGACCTGAGGCCTTTCATTTCCTCCCTGCGGAGCAGCGCGATGATCAAGCAGGGAGCCCAGGAGGAAGAGGACAGCACAGGACGAGGAGGAGGAAGAGGCGTGTGCTTGTCAGAGCCTGCTCGCAGTCTTCCCCTCACCACCGCAACTCTTCAGGTCTTTTCCAGGGTTATGGACTAAATTTTGACCTCATATCTTAATTGGCACATAAACATAAATTTACCCAAAAATAAGGCATGTTTAAGGGGCAGTTGAATTTTTACCTTGTCCGTGATACCTATTTATATTGTTTAAGGTGATTCAGTTCAATTGTGGTTTTGCAAATACGTGGAATTATTTCCTGAAAAGTAATAATAACAAATCAATGTCTCATTCCAGTATTATAAAAGCATACGCCTCTTTTTAAATGACTACAGTTGGGTGTCAGAAAATCTAAACAAATGTGTAGTTAAAAATGATTGTTGTACCTTAGGGAGTGAGTTTATACAAGACAGATTAGCAAGATATGAGCCTCATTATGCATGAAAGTCATTTGTTTTTCCTTGAATACAGCGGAGCACAAGTTCTGGGGCTGCAATTCATAAAGACAGTGAACAGAAGACTGCGTGCTGTTGTGACATTAATCTTCATGAATATGGAAAGAGGTGAGTTATTATCTCCCTCTTTATGAGGTGAACAGAACTGTCACAACAAATTTGAACCTTGGTGCAAAACGGAATGAACATTTTTAAAGGACTCGCTCACCCTCGTGGGGTAAGAGAATGGCAAAGAGGGTGCAGACCTCCAGACTCTCAAAATCAGGCCTTTTTTTACTGACCCACAAGCAGGGAAATTTTTCCCTCCATTCCAGTTTTTCCTAAACATTCAGGAGTCTCCTACGTGTGTGCCTTTTTTTTTTTTTTTGCAGTTTTTGGCCAAGGCTGGGTTTGAACCCGCCACCTCTAGCATATGGGACCGGCGCCCTACTCCTTGAGCCACAGGCACCGCCCATGTGTACCTTTTTCAATGCACTTAACATGGGCTCCTAAACTAAACATAAAATCAACTTTTGAACACTTGTTATCAGCTAACTCACTTCTTGATATTTACCTATTTTTGGTCTAGGTTTACACTATGCGAATTCCACTGCTAGGAAGTCATTGGCTCTGTTGATGTCTATAGCTGTAGATTCGAGCATTTCTGTCCAGGTACTTAACGTTATGCTCTTACCAGGAAAGCTTTCAGGCAGCTTAGCTTTGACTGTGTCCTCAGATATTTGCTACCTATACTTAAAAGTTCCACTGACAATCCCCTGACCTGGCAATGAGTGTAAGGAACGGCAATCTCTGGGGTGGTTAGGGCCCCTTGGAGGCAAGTCATAGTCCTTAGCAAAGAAATAGTAAATGTTTTAACAAATTAAAGCAAGCAGTCATTTCAAAATGCCTTATGTTGAAATAGAGTTTTTAATCAATGGAATGATGACTAGTTCTACACATGTGCTCTGATAGTGGCTGCTAGATATATTAACTAGGATAATATACATCCTAGTTAGTGTAAAAGGATACTCTAAAAGGGGCGGCACCTGTGGCTCAAAGGAGTAGCGCACCGCCCCCTATGCCAGAGGTGGCGGGTTTAAACCCAGCCCCGGCCAAAAGATAATGCAAAAAAAAAAAGGATACACTAAGGGAAGGGCATGTCGAAGCTAAAATTGAAATCAAAGGCTTCGCTATTAGGTGCCAGCTCCCTTGCCAGAGGACACAGCGAAGGAAGAATGCTACAATGAGGAGAACCCAGCCTGGCAGGGCCCAGCCTCCCCACCCACCACGTGCACGACCTCGAGCCCCTGTCTTAACCCCTGGCCTCAGGGCCCTCCTCCATGGTAACAGTGGATACGATCCCTCCCTCAAGAGTGTCTGCCAGAATTAAACTGGATAACATTTAGGAAGCACCTAACAGAGTGCCAGGATCATGATGGGGACTCAGTTTCTCAGAGCAACACCCATTGTGATGTAGGAGGATGTAACTAAGGTTCAATTTAAAGATGGTAACCCAGGACAACATCCATTGTGATGTCAGGAGGAAGATGGTAACCCAGGCAATTACCCATTGTTGTGTCAGGAGGAAGTCACTATTTTTAAGCTTAAAGATTGTAACCCAAAGCAACACTCATTGTGATGTCATGAGGAAGATGGTAACCCATGGCAACACCCATTATGGTGTCACGAAGAAGTCACTAAGGTTAAGCTTAAAGATGGTAACCCAGGGCAGCACCCACTGTGGCTTCCGCATGACGTCACTTAGCTTAAGCTTAACTCCGGTATCCCAGGGTATCAGCCACTGTGGCATCAGATGGCATCACTATGGTTAATCTTCAGGATGGTACCCCAGGGCAGCACCCCTGGTGGCGTCAGGAGGATGTCACTGAGGTTAAGCGTTTACACACACATCCTCCTCACACATCCCAACTCCCACACTCCCTCATCTCTCTGACTTGGATCCTAATCGGAATAACCTGAATTCCAAGAGAACTAGGAGGTTTAGTTACAGAATAACAGCAAATAGTTGGAGCTCGTGGAGGAGGCATAGGCAATGGAATTAATCAGTAATTGCAAGAAGTTGGGAAGAGAACTTGTAGGAGATGGGAGAGGTGGGAACATAGTTCACTCGACTGAGTGAACAAAGGTGCCTTGCACAGAGGTAGGGAAGGCAGAGGGTGGGATTAGCAGAGGATACAAGAAAAGACAGTAACGGGCTTTCCTTTGGGTGGTAATGGGTTGAATTTCAGACATGTTGGGTTTAGGCTTTATGATTCTCTAATGATTCCTCACCTCCTTCCCCCCAGATAGCGGTCTCTAAACAAATGCTTCAAGCATGTGTATTCCTTTAAAATGATTTAATTGTCAAGAAACCCCTTTTATAAAGCAAAACAATTGTTTGATAAAGCAACTCCTCAACATATCTACTTTGTGAATTCCAACTTCAATGTATCCAGTTTTCTTCCAGGGAAAGCACATCTGCACATATGCTTATTAAGATCATTAAGAATGTATTTTCTTATCATTGCTCGGGGAGTGATGACTGTCAATTCTAGAACTTGTTTGACTTGAACATCACAATTTCTATTCATCCCATTTATTACTTCAAAGTTAAGTTGTACTCTTTGTTCAGAAGGAAACAACTTGGTCTTCAGAAGCACTTTTGAAAATTGCGTATGAACTTCTTGAAAATTATCACGTTGAATGCCATGGCTTTTAGTTTTGGTCGTACATTTTCAAGCAGGTTTTTTCCCCAACCCTGAACTTCCTCTCCTCCCTATGCTACTCCCACCTACAACCCTGTCGTTACATCCCCCACACATACACACAGGCACATACACAATCCTAAGACCTTTGAAAAATCTAGTATTTCTTATTTTGGAGGTACCAATTCCATAATATAGCAAACATATTAAAATAAGCCATGAGTAGGGGGATGAGGGAGCAGGGAGAGTGAAAGAGGAAGGGGGGACGGGGGGTCACAGTATATGGCACACCTCTTGGAGGGGGGATACAGTTATAAGGGGGACTTAATCTAACAAATGCAATCGGTGTGACCTAAAAAAATTCAAAAAAAATAAAATAAGCTATGAAATTATTTACAACTTTTTGGGTTGAACTGCAGTAGACTTGTTGATATAATATTATATTCTAAAGATATTCAAGTCAATTATTAATTACTTTCAATTGTTCAGGCTTTTTTTTATTATTTTGGAGCCCACATAGAATTTAAATTTTTAAACAATTTTTTAGGCTCTTGAAAAGCTTGTTGAAGCTTTAAGCCCTTGAAAAGGGTTCATTAGGCACTTTTTCTATAATGGTCAAGAAAATAGTCTCAACACAAACCCCACTCAAAGAAAAAATAAGACATGAATAATTCTGCTGATGTTTCTCCTCTCCCAATATAATGTATTTTTATTATTTATCATTTAAAATGTTTCCATGGACTCTTTTTTCCCGGTGCTACAGTTGGCATGGAACACAAACATGCTTGAGAACAGTTAATTAGCCAGCTTGTCCTGGAAGTGGGGCGCCCCCCCTTTCCCGCCACAGTCTGGGGTGAGTACACCTGGCCAGTCTGTGGCTCCTCTGTCCTGGTGTAAGACCTTTCAGCACACCCCTCAGGGCCATCCAACTGGTGCAACCAAAGCCAAAGATACAGCTTGACCATCCTTGGAGTTTGCTCTAATTTCTATAAATGTTGGGCTGTAGTAACAAGAAGAGTATTACCAAAACCAAAATGCGATTATTTAAAATAACTATTTCACCCAACTGTCAAATATGCAATATCAAACATGAACATATGTTTCAGGTATTTGCCTTGGCAGGAAATGACTACATTCCTCAAAGTTTGTATCTGATTTCAGATCTTCATTCCTAGGTTTCTCCTACAGCTGGAAAGCCCAGGGCTAAATCTTTCACCAGTGGCTCCCTCACTTTCTCCTTCCTTGCCCGGTACAGTCACTCCACTAATCCAGGTCACACTTGGAAAAAAAGAACAGGAGGTAAAGAGAGGTGTGGGATGGGAGTGGATTCAATACTGTGCAAGGAAGAGCACTCCTCACACCCTGCCCTGATCAATATTGTCTATGGAGACAGCTTGAATTAAGACAGAAAGAAGTGAAAGCAGCTTTTACAATATAAACTTCTCAAATAGCAGGGGTATGCTGAATTTAATGCATTCATTTAAGATCTGCTTTTCAAGCCACCAAAGGTAGCATTAGAGAGTTGATTTTTTTTAAAGGGGGGGGCAGCACATAATAATTGCAATTTATTGATGGTGTTAATTATTTTAGTTATATTTTGTACAAAGTTTTAATGGCTTAGGTGAAGTGGCTCACACCTGTATGTAATCCTAGCACTCTAGGAGGAGTGGCTGAGATGGGTGGATGGTTTGAGCTCAGGAGTTCAAGACCAGCCTGAACAAGAGTTCAGGAGAGAGAGAGACCCCATCTAAGAAAACCTGTCCTGGTGATGTGGTAGGAGGCTGTAGTCATAACTACTCAGGAGGCTGGGACAAGAGGATTGCTCAAGCCCAAGAGTTTGAGGTTGCTGTGAGCTATGACACCACAGCACTCTACCCAGGGGAACTGAGTGAGACTCTGTCTCACGAGAAAAAAAAACACCACACACAAACCTTTAAAGGCTTGAGAACTTATATGTAAAAGGGGAAAATGGATTTTAAAACAAAGCTATTCATTTTGAGGAAAAATTAAATCAAAGGGGGATTTTTTTTCTTACTTATCAATAGAAATTCTGTATAATATGATAGCTAATAAATAAAGTATCGATTTTCCCCCTTTCCACTTTTGCTGCTTTTGGAAGTACCTTTTATGTATTTTAAATAGACAGGTCTTATGTCGCATGGGGGAAACATACACGTACAGGAAATATATTCTCCCAAATGGGTCTAGGAATCTCAGTTGTCAGAAAGCTCCACACGAGTTAGTCTGGCAGCACACCAACTACAAAGCCTAAAAAAAGGAATTAGCTGAAATCAGAGGGTTCAGCAATAACTGCTCAGTGAAAAATTGACTTCAATCCAATAATAATTTTAATTTGATTTTTTTTAATATGTGGAGATGATCAAGAATATTTGACCCTGAGTTGCTTTTCTTGTCTCTCTCCCTGCTCCTGCAGGCTGCCATCATATTAGCTGTACCCTGCACAGTAATTAGCTTTGGTAGCTGGGCTGGCAGTCCCTGAAACTGATATTGTCAATCTTTTTATGAATTCCAAAAATGTAAGTTATAAAAAATATATATAAGGATGTGGAAAGAAGAAACTGTTCCACATTTGAAATAAGACTTTGTGAAGTAACAAAAGCTGAGTGTGATCTCTTTGTAATAACTCAGTCCACGGCCCCAAACTTCGAACGTCATTCCTTTCTCTTTATTCTCCCAGCACTTAACACAGTGCCTAGCAAAATGGCAGCACCCAAGAATTGGCTTTTGTGAATGAACACACATGTGAAACTTCCTACGGGAGTGTCAATTTCCCTGAGAAAATATCACAACAGCATTCTCTTTTTTTTGTTTGGGGGGAGGCTAGTTGCAGAGTTAGTATAAACAAGAAACATGGAGAATTGTCATGTTCATTCCACCTGGAGGAAAAAAGTTATAGTGGGATAGTACACATATTTTCCCTAACTTGAGAACAACAGCACAGTCTATCACTGGGAGAAGCCTCTACATTAACAGAGCCTCCTTGCTCATCTTTCCAGCCACTCCTAAAATGACTAATGATCCCCTAAAAAACACCTGCATGCTAATAATTATTAACTCTGTGTGCCTCAAAAGCTTCCCCCCAAGATTGTTACCTTGAATAACGGAGTTTCCTTGCAAATAACAGATTTTATTCTCTAGCAGAGTAGTCAGGGAATTATAAACATCCAAATTTCTTTCATAAGGCTTAAAAATCATTTTACTCCCCCATGGTTACACGAGGCCATACAAAAAGGAATAACAGACATTAGAGATTTTAGAACAGTGATTTTCTGCCAGTGTGACATGAGAGGATCTCAGGTGTGCTGCAAAAATGTTTAAAGATCATTATTTAAATTTCGTCCAAAAGAAGTTAAAAGCACAGTAAATTTCTTCTTTTTTTTATACTTTTTTTTGATCAACATAATTTAAGGGTGCCACTGAAGTTTAACTGTAGGTTCAAGTGTGCCATGAGATAAAAAAAAAAAAAAAAAAGGTTGAAAAACACTGCTCTAAAAGGTGGGCCTCGGGGTTGGGGTTGAGAGAGGAAAAATCACCTACTGGGTACAATGTACACTATTCAGGCGTCCGTTACACTAAAGCCCAGACTTCACCACTACAAAATAGAAGCATGTAACAAAACTTCACTAGTACCCCTAAATTTACACAAATAAAGAAATAAAACATTCTTTTTCCAAATAAGCTTAACTTTTAAGGAAATGGAGATTTATACAGAAGGGAAAAATCTTTTCCAAACACAGTTTTTCAGTTTTCACAGTGAAATAATTGAAACTAAAGCTCCATTTGCTATAAAAGTAAGCAGAATCCAAAACTCAAGCTACGGCCATTGCAAAGGCCAGTCGGGGTTTTCCCCAGAGAACACTTTCATGAGAAGATTGGGAGGTCTCTTATTTGTCGGTCAGGGTGAAAGACAAATTATCAAGGTGTCGCTTAAGGAGACGTATTCATGCTTCTCCAATGCTTTCTAAAAGTCCCCTGTCAGGAAAACTACACATGTTCTAGCCTTGCTCATTTTATCTCCTTAGACATCACGTACCATTAATCATTTCAGTCTGTCAAGACAAAGAGCTGGAAAACATTTATATTCCAAAATCTCTCAAATATCAAATAGGTCTCAAACGCAAAATGCACTCTGGCTATCAATTACCACGGGCTATTCAAGATGACAAGTTCCATTCTGGGCTCTCAGCTTCACCCTCCCACCATCGTGCTCAGAGGACCGCATGTCACAGACACAAAAGATGACCACACTCGTGCAGGAGATCAGCTCCCCCCCGAAGAATAACCAGCCTCTCTCCTGAGACACGGAGAGAAACGCACACCACGGTCACCACCACCTCCTCCTGGGGAGATGCCCAATGTTCCCCTGAACAAGGTGTTGGTTCCACGACCACGTCCTCTGGGCCCTGGAAGGTCCACATTCTTCCTCCCCAAAGCTGCCTCCATAGTGGCCTGCCACACGGGAGTCACCCTTTGAGTCACCCTTTCCCATTGCACTGCTAATGAGGACAAAGCCAGGCAGACAAGCCTGTGAGAGGGCACAGACAGCTGGCACAGATCGGTGGGCACCTGCCAAGCGAGGAAGCAGAAAAGGAAGGACACGGGCCAACTAAAAACAGGCTTTACCTATTTGCAGCTTTCCCCTAACTCGCAGCTCTGACATCCGGAACAGGGGCCTTTGGTTCACATGCAGAGAATCCTGACGAGAACAGGATGTGACCTGGTAAATGTGGAAGCCCCCTGCCCCACCCCTGCCTCACCCCTGCCCTGAGGCATCTACCTTAGGCTCTTGGAACCCTCACCCCCAACACAATTTTGAGTTGTCTGTCACTACACACCTTTTGGTATTCAACTCACAATCCCAACCTGTAAGCTTATTTGATGAAAATAGGGCTTTTCCATTTCTAAGCGCATTGTGTTTCAAATTTGCAAGTATTTTCTCACTTTCCTTACTTTCATTGATTTTGTCCCCTCTGCAAGGAAAGCCTTCCAATCATAATAATAGCATAGCTAAATAGTCACCGTCATTTAGGACCCAACTCCTGTTTCATCTCCTCTGTGAAGATTCTCATTAAAGGGTGACCTTTCAAAACCTTTATAGCATGTCTATATAAATCACAGAGTGTGGGGTGTGGGGGGTGCAGGAGGGTGTGTCCCAGCACATCAAAACTACACACCGTTGTTCTGTTATCTAATTTCTGGATGCATATTGACTGAACCAGCAGCGCATAGGGTATGCCTCAGCTCAGGTCCAAAAATAACCCAAGACTGATCATTCAGGACATGCTAGAACAGATTGCCAGCTCTGACCAATTCTGCGGGGAACGGTTTCCTAGAATCCTAATATTGCACAGTTCTGAACAAAATTACTTTAGCCTGGAATGAATGACAGCAAATAATTTTTGCCAAAATTAAAATGAGGCTGCTTCCTCATAATTGGAAACATGCATCTTCTCCATGATTGCTCTTCTCGCTGGTTATAGTGCTCTCATTCAGCTTTCTGGGCCAGAACCACCATTATCTCCTTCATTAGTGGAGTACTAGATCTTTCCAAAGAGCTAAGGTTGAAAATTTTCTGTATTTTTTCCTTAAAAATTCACTTAGACTTACATGTAGTTTTCAAATGAAAATAATTAAATACCATTTCTATAATCCAGTATTTGGGGGACAGCCAGATAATTATTTTTTAAATGTTTCTGATTGGGCTTAGCTTTAGGACCCTCTATCTATAATCTATTACATGAATAATGTATGTAGCATTCACCTTCAAAAGCATCCAAAATAAGAAACTCAGCATTATTTATGATAATACTAGCATATTTTTATACCCACATTAACCAGATTTTTTTTTTTTTGAGACAGAGCCTCTAGCTGTTGTCCTGCGTAGAGTGCTGTGGCATCACAGCTCACAGCAACTGCCAGCTCCCGGGCTCAAGCGATTCTCCTGCCTCCGCCTCCCAAGTCGCTGGAACTACAGGCACCCACCACAACGCCCGGCCATTTTTTGGTTGCAGCCGCCATTGTTGTTTGGCAGGCCCGGGCTGGATTCAAACCCACCAGCTCAGGTGTATGTGTCTGGCGCCTTAGCCTCTTGAACCACAGGCAACGAGCCAACATTAGCCAGATTATTAAATGAGCTTTTGACTTTCAAAAAAAATCTTTTTTGAGTCTTTGATTCCTAATACTATGCATCTTAATGGTTATGTGTTTTGATTGACAATGTTCATCTTAAAAAGACATAAACGAAATGATGCAGCTTTAAAGATAAAAATGATAATATATAATTAAAAAATAGAATCAGTCCCAAGATGGCCGAGTAGAAGATGCCTACACACACTGCTCTGGAGAGGAGGGAAGGGGGTGAGTGCGTATTCTCCTTCAGAGGGGTCATCTAAGAGAGAAGGTGACAGGGGGCACCCACTGAAGGACAGGAAAGTGGGGCAACCTGTTTGGCAGGATCAGAGGTACCCAGGGAAGGTGCCTGCCCTTGGGGAGGGGAAGAGGAGAGAACCCGGCTCCACACTTCCCCCATAGACACTGCAATCTGAGCAGGGCAAGGGCCCCTCCAACAGCAGGTCTCCGGATAGACACAGGGAGTGGCCCAGAGACAGCTGGAGGTGAGCACCAGAGCAGACAGGCAAGAGCTGGCGTGGCATCCTCCAGAGCTGATGTTGGTTTCCTGGGTGGCAATAAGGGTGAAATACAGACGATTGCTGCCACACAAGGAAGGACCCAGAACATCATTTTAAAGATCCTGTACCTCGCTGGTTACCTTGGAACACGCTGCTTCTGTATCGAGGAAAGGTCTCAAATCAAACTACAAAGAATGACCTGCATTCACTAATCCAGTGATCAATCCTCCCACTCTCTTTTCCCCTTGTCAGCTGCCACTGATACCTGAAACTTCATTCAACACCTTGAAAGTCATTTTCTTATTCTTCACCTCCCCTTAGAAGATTTGATTAATGACATATTTAAAGTAGAATAAACAGAGCAATAAAGAGAGAAATTAGAGTGGTGTCAGGAAGTGGCAGTGGCAGGAGATCAACCAAAGGGAAAGGTAAACAGATCTTGAGGATGGGAGGAGACATCTGGATACCCAGCCACTGCCCTGCTCACACCCCTCTGCATAAGGTGAGGGTCAACAGTGATAAAAAGGGGGCTCCAGGCTTCTTAGGGGTTCAGTGGATTCACAGGTAGGAAGCCCAATAACTAAACACATCATTTTGGCGTTAGATGGATGCCAGTTTGAATAGACACTTCCTGACTGTGTGAACCTGAGCAAGTCACAACCTCTATGACCCTGTCTGTGAAGTGGAGGTACTAACAGTCCTCCCTTACAGGGTTGTTGGAAAGAAGAGATGAGATGATGTAAGAAAAAACGCTTAGCCTAGTGAGCCCTATACAAGACTTCTATTATCACCTAGAATGTTAGATGGAAATAAAGGTCAGCTACACAATCCTCTACTGCATTTACAGAATGAAAGGTACAGACTCTCCCAACCCGTGCATGTGTGTGTGTGTAAGTAGAAGACAAAAAAGTCATTCTCAAATTGTTCAGGGTTTTTTTTGTAAGGAAAAAAAAATCTCCCCAGAGCCATGAGCACATTAATGCCATTCTGGGCAAGAGTCAGGAATCAAGCCCCCACTTACAAAGGAAGGGAAAAGTAGAAAGAGATAAAGTTATTTTGTGGAGATTTGGCATCCAAAGCACAGGACTAGGAAAAGCTAAATTGAAGTTAAGATTCTCAAGATGTGAAATTATATATGTGCATATATGTGTGTGTGTGTGTGTGTGTGTGTGTGTGTGTGTGTGTGTGTGCTTTGATCACATATATATATATACACACACAGGCCAAATACACAGCTCACACTGATCCCATTTCATTATTGGGACTATCCAGAGGTTATCATGGGTCTGAGATCTCCAGGACACACAAAGTGTCCAGAGACCAACAGTCACAGGAGTAGGGCTGACACCATGAGGAGGCACCTGAGAGGATCAGGGCTGGGAAATTGCCCTCAGGGAGTGGGAGCCACAATGCTGTTTAGAACACAGTGGACTATAAGACTTGCACCTGTTCCTGTGGTTGGAGACCCAGGGGGCTTTGGATGGGGCCATATGTAACACATGGGCTCCCAAACTCCTCTGACCACAGAAGGAGCTAAGTACCTAGAGTGAGAATTCCACTGTACCTTGACTTTTTGAAAGTAGTCAGAGATAAAGCACTCAAGAAAATTAAACCTTGGGGGCGGGACACAAATATAAGAGGGTCCTTATCTAACAAAAGCAATCAGTGTAACCTGGTTCTGTGTACCCTCGATGAATCCCCAACAATAAAAAAAAAAAGAAAGAAAATTAAACCACCCCAAGAATGACCACCCATGAAATTCATAAGTGCTGCTTCAGGAGACTCTACAAAAATAGACAAAGAACAAAAATGCAAATGGCCATTAACAAGTATGTCTTCAATGAGCCTAGTATTTGACTGAATCCCATTTTTTTTTCAAGAAATTTTATCTATGTATAGACAGAGCTTTAGTCTTGTTTACATGAAGCATTCAAACATTTTAACAAATTAACTGTCATCCGCCAAGCCAAAGTCCAAGAACTTCCTCAGGGAAAAAGTTAAGCACAATTAGCAGCTTAACAAAACACAGCTGTAACACGGAAAACCATCTTAACTTTAATTCCCTTCCAACAGAGGAAAAGAGAATTCACCTAAAAAATCCCGATATTGAGGTCATAGTACTAAAGGAAAGTTTCTGGCATGCCTGGGAAAGACCTGTCATCTCAGAGGAAGACTGACAGCCCATGTCCCTATTCAATACACAGCAACTTTGCTCTTCTCCACAACCCTAGTCTCTGGATACAAACTCGTGATTTATTTAGTGAACATTATAACATACCCTTTCTAGGATGAGGTAAATATAGCAGTGTAGTCCATCCATGGAAAAGTACTATTGATTTTTATTATATTTCTATTAGGAAAAAGCAGACTGAGTGAATTATTCACTTGGATTTAATTGCTTTGGTCAGCAGTCCAATGACTTCACGGATGAAGTCTGGAGGAGGCACCTGCTGTGAATAAATGGGAAACCTCCTCCAACAGCTTGGGCTCACTGTAGCAGGGCATGACCTCGATTCAGCTGGCATCAGATTTTACCTTTTGGTACTATTCTGATGAGTCTGTTTGAAGAATAATCAATTATTAAAATAAAAGATCTTAACCTTGGACAGAAAGAAATCACAATTTAACATAGTGATTTTTGGCTCTTATAAAACAGTAGCCTGTTAAAGCAAGACGAGTCTTTTGAAATCATCTCATCCAGTTCTTTTTTGTTTTATAGGTAAGGAAGGTGGGATCCAAAGAGTATTGATGACTTGCCCAAGGTCATCTCTCTCCCTAGAAATGCTCTTTTCACTACACAACAGTGATTTCAGATTGAAATCTGCTAAGGACAATGGCTTTCCCAAGGCACATTTTTACTTTTTGGTACTAAATGATCACAGATAATGACAGATTGGCTTCTCCCTGTTCTACTAAAGAGATACTATGCTCAATACTCCGGTATTGAGGAACTGTTGAGGAACTCTGTGTTTACAACCAAATCATGTTCAAAATCTTTGTAAGTCAGTGGGTTAGCATTTGAACTATATCGTTCCCATAGATCCAATGTTAGAAATGTTGGGTTGGTGTCAACACAGCTCATAGGAACAAATTTAAATGAAGATGAAATTGCAATACGATAGGTATTACAAGAATTATGGCAAATAGCAATCATTTTGCAATTCCTGTAATTAACAGTTCAGAGAAAATAGATAAGCAAGCCATTCCAAAGCAAGATTTCAACATTTAGTTATCTTAAATGTTATTGCTTAAAGAAAAGCAGTTTTAAAAATTATTTACTTAACAAGAATATACTGGATCCTACCAGATTGAAAGCCTGTCACCAAGAAGCTACAGAAGCCTGGAAGGAAAGTAGGGACGACAAGAAAACAAAGAGAATGAGAAGGCTAGAGGTATGCCACCATTAAAGGAGCAGAAGTGACTTCTAATCCCATAAAATGAAGAAAGGAATGTCATCCAGAAAGCATACAGAAACATGTTCAGGTTATTCTGATGATAATCCAAGCACTCTCTGGGACTAATTATTTCTCATCTCACTTGAGAATGTGGAATTACCTTCTTGCTTAATAAGGATAGTTCATTCACTAGCACTGCTCATGCTCCTCAGTCATGGCAAAGGTTGAACTTAGCTACGAATGAAAAAGTGAGGGGGTGGGGGACACAAAAGAAAAAAACAGTAATGAGAAAGAAATGAAAAGAAAACAAAAAGCCCCAACTCAAAACCTGGCCATCTCTGTTGGAAGCCAGGTCCTGCATTCGTGTTTTAATCTTCCAGAGAATAGTGTGGAGCACATATTAACTATTCAGCAAATGTTTACTTGCTTGTGCTAAAAGTCATAAAGTTCCTCTGTGAGCTAATGCTCCATACACACAAGGGTAGCAATAATCAAAAAGACAGATAATAACCAGTGTGAGTATGAAAAGATATGGAGAAATTGAGACCTTCATACATTGCTGGTAAGAAGAAAAATAGCACAGGCACTTGGGAAGACAGTCCTTCAAAATGCTGAATATAGAGTTACCAGATGACCCAGCAATTCCACTCTCAAGTATATTCTTAAGAGAAATGAAAACACAGCCATACAAATATGTATACATTGACCTTCTCAGCAGTGTTATGCCTAATATCCCAAGTGGAAATGACCCAAATGTCCATCAACTAGTAGATATATAAAATGTGTTATATCCATACAATGGAATATTATCAGCCCATTAAAAATTGAATACTGATACATGCTACAACTTAGATAAACCTTGAAAATATTACATTAGGTGAAAGAAGCAATTCACAGAAGCCCACATGTGGAATGATTCCACTTATACCAAACATCCAGAGTAATCTATAGAAACAGAAAGTAGACAAGGGATTGCCTGGGGCTGGGGAATTGGGGAAAATGGAAAGTGACTGCTAATAATTACAGGGTTTCTTTTCTAGGGCTGTGAAAAAGTTATAAACTTGATCATGGTGATGGTTGCGTGCACTAAAAAACAATGAACTATACACTTTAAATGGCAAATTATATGGTATGTAAATACTATTTCAATAAACTATTTTTAAAAGCCACAAGGTTACACATGACTGTGAAATTTCTTTATACAATAATTCAACAATATTTTTAAGCCCTTGATCTGTGTGTCACGTACTGTTAGAGGGCTGTATATATACTGTAAACAAGACAAAGCCCCTGCCTATCCTTAGGCATTTGTGTCTAGTGTAGGGGGCTGAGGAACAGACAGGAAGCAAAAGTTCAGGGTCCAGATAAACACAGTGAATGGAACGCAGGCCTGCATATGTGCCAGCCTCCCCCAAATTCCAATAAAATGACTGCTGAGGACTACAGAAGTATAAAAAGCTGGGACAAAGAGAACAGAACAGGAAATAACCCAGACGAGGTGTGACAACAAAAATTTTCAATAGGGAAAACAGATTGAAAAGTGGTATTTGATTTAGAAGAGCTGAGAAATCTGAAGCCCAATTGCCAACTGGGTAAAAGCTAATAAGAAGCCAGTTTGAAAGCATGGGATGGAGGTGCAGGGCATCTCTGAAGACTGGGCTTCACAGAAGGAGGGGAAACAGGAGCTGGAATGGAAGTTTAAGGATCAGTGTGACTGCTACCTCTAGATTCCACTTCCCAGCCTTCTACCTCTCCCTCCTTCTCCTATTGCCAGAAAACAGAGCTTTGCACTCTGCAGAGACTGTAGCAGAGAGGGCCTGGACTCAGGAACAGACTACAGGACAGGTTGGAGGCATCATTTCATGCTTTGCTTTCATGCCATGATAAGAAAGGCCTTCTCTGTTCAATATAACAAAAACATTTGCCTCTAGCCCTACTCCATCTTTCCATATTTATATGTTTATCTATAATCCATCAGGTGAGGTAAATATCTGAACCGACATCTGTAGGATACAGCATAGGGTGAAAAGTGCTAGGCACTTGGGACAGAGTAATCTGGGGAAAAGCCAAGAATCATTGCTAGCCATGAATAGTGAAAATGATACTCACTGGATACAGCATACTGTTCCCTAAGTCTTATATTAGCAGTGATAAGATTAAGGCAAGACAGAAATGCAGTAAACAGTATGTGTTAGGAGTCCAATCATACAATGAAAGAAAAACTACTTGTCTATAACCTTGACACTCTGTTTGAAACTTACCACTATACTGTATTTTCTCATACATGAGATTTCAATAAAAGCCAGTGAGGAACGTTGGAGGGAGCTGCACCCTTGCTTCTCTTTGCAGAGTTCTTGCTGGTGTTGGCCTGCCAGGTCCCTCAGGTCAATGCAAACTGAGTAGGTGTTATTCATTTTGTGACAAGTCATACTAACAGACACCTGCTAAAGCAATCATTAAATTCACCACACCTGTTTCCCATCTCTCTGGCATCCCTCACCTTCACTGTCTGGCATCCAGAGTCTTGACATCTGTTCTTTTTTTTTTTTTTTTTTTTATAGTTATGAATCAGCTTTATTCAACTTTAACTAGGTTGCATACAATTACATCAATTGGGTTCAATTGGTTCAATACACGCTCTAGAACTGATCAAGACAAAATTTAGCATAGAAAAGCTGTAAGAAATAGGTTCCTAGCT
>CAUYRH010097696.1:0-43277 GCA_963574655.1 Perodicticus potto
GTAGTCCCAGCTACTTGGGAGGCAGAGGCAGGAGACTCGCTTGAGCCCAGGAATTGGAGGTTGCTGTGAGCTGTGATGCCACAGCACTCTCTCCAGGGTGACAGCTTGAGGCTCTGTCTCAAAAAAAAAAAAAAAAAATACCACCTGATTTAATTAACCATTACTGGCCAGATAAGAGACTGGACTCACATAGTGCAGAGCCATTCTCATACTTGTGTGACCGTGCTATGTGTCCCTAGCCTGGTGGGGCCTGGAGGACAAGACCTTTGTCCCTGTCTTCACCCTCTTCTGGTTCCTCATACAGGCCTTGGGTGAATCTTTAATTATTTAGTTTCCCTGGGCTAGAGTACAGTGGTGTCAGCTTATCTCACAGAAACCTCGAATTCTTGGACTCAAGTGATCTTCCCGCCTCAGCCTTCTGTGTAGGTGTACATCACCATGCCTGGCTAATTTTTATGTTTTTTTCTAGAGATGGGGTCTCTTTATATTACTCAGGATGGTCTCGAACTCCTGATCTCAAGCAATCCTCCCAATTTAGCTTCCCAAAGTGCTGGGATTACAGGAATGCTGGGATTACAGAAATGAGCCACCATGCTTGGTTGAATCTTTAACAAAAATTTTTTGATTTATATGCATGTGGTTGTCATTAAGGGTAAATGCCTTACTGTGAAAGGCTTCAGATTTTGTCTGTGTGTGGTTGTGCCTTTCCTCCCTTCTCAGTCAAACTAATAGAAGTGAATAAAATCAGAATATGTATGTATAGCTGTGCAGATTTTCTGAAAAAGTTGATGTAAACCTTTCTCTCTCTCTCTCTCTCTTTTTTTTGCGGTTTCTGGCCAGGGCTGGGTTTGAACCCGCCACCTCCGACATATGTGGCCAGCGCCCTACTCCTTTGAGCCACAGGTGCCGCCCCTTTTTTTCTCTTTTAAAGAGAGAATTTAGTAAAAGTTTAAGAAAGCCAACTTTGAATTTTGAACTTAGACACATGAAAGTCTGTGCTCTGCAAGAAGTTTGTTAGGACACAGAATCTAGTTTAATCCAGCAAATTTACCTTAAGCTTTCTGAGGTTGCTTAATTTCTGTAATTTCCTATTGACTATTTAAACATGAAATTTTGAAGCTGGGCATGGTGGGTTACACCTGAAATCCTAGCAACCCAAGGGACTGAGAAATCACTTGAGTCTAGGCATTCATGACCAGCCTGGGCAACATAGCAAGACACAGTGGGAAAAATTTAGCCAAGGGTGGTGGTGTATGTCTGTAGTCTTAAATACTCAGGAAGCTGAGGTGGGAGGTTCACTTGAGGCCAGGAGCTGGAGGCTACAGTGATCTATGATTGCACCTGTGAATAGCCATGGCATTCTAACATGGGCAACAGAGTGAGGCCATGTCTCAAAAAGAAAAAAAAAAAAATTAGGGTAGTGCCCATAGCTTAGTGGGTAGTGTGCTGGCCACATACACCAAGGCTGATGGGTTTGAACCGGGCTGGTGCCAGCTGAACAATGACAACTGCAAAAAAATAGGTGTTGTGGCAGGTGCCTATAGGCCCAGCTACTTGGGAGGCTGAGGCAAGAGAATCACTGAAGCCCAAGAGTTGGAGGTTGCTGTGAGCTGTGATGTCATGGCACTCTACTGAGAGTGACATAGTGAGACTCAGTCTCAAAAAAAAAAAAAAATTATTAAACTCCATCTTACATTTTAACTTGAACTGTGTTAATATCACAGATATCTTTTATAAAAATCACAATACTTTTATTGCCTTTTCTGGAACTGTCATTTGGTGAATTACCTGTTAGGTTGTATTGGCTCACTGTGCTCTCTCAAACGAAGATAAGCATTAAGAGTCTTGGGTGGCGCCTGTGGCTCAGTGGGTAGGGCACCGGCCCCATATACCAAGGGACCTGGCCAAACTGCAACAAGAAATAGCCGGGAGTTGTGGCGGGCCCCTGTAGTCCCAGCTACTCGGGAGGTTGAGGCAAGAGAATCACCTAAGCCCAGGAGTTGGAGGTTGCTGTGAGCTGTGTGACGCCAGGGCATTCTACCGAGGTCAATAAACTGAGACTCTGTCTCTAAAAAAAAAAAAAGTCTAGTGGGTGCTGCAAATGCTTTCAGTGAAAGCTTTTCAAAATGGTTTAGTTTCAGTGCAAGCTGTATTTTCTGTGTTCTTTTGCAGGCCATTGAAACTGCTCTGGACTGCCTGAAAAGCGCCAACACAGAACCATACTACCGGAGGCAGGCATGGGAAGTTATTAGGTGCTTCCTGGTGGCTATGATGAGTCTGGAGGACAACAAGCATGCACTCTACCAGCTGCTCGCACACCCCAAGTATGTTGGTCATTTAATTCTGTGATGGGGTGGACCTCACTTCAGAAATTAAGGGTAGAGAGACCCTCCCAGCCTTCTTAGTGTTCTGATTCATTGACTATGCTTATATTAGATAGAATGTATTTGATGACTCTTGATTTACTGGCTGTAAACGTTCAGAATGAAATTCACATTTGATTCTAACTATTGCTGACATTGAAGCAGAGAAATTGACTCCGCTAGGCCTATCTAAATAAGAGGGAAGTGGGCAGGTTGAAAGTAAAAAAAAATAAATCACAGTCAGCAACTCAGGAGTTTGGTGTTGTGATGCTGGATTTGTCTTTCAGCTTTACAGAAAAGACCATACCCAATGTTATCATATCACATCGCTACAAAGCACAAGACACTCCAGCCCGGAAGACATTTGAACAGGCCCTGACGGGAGCCTTCATGTCTGCTGTCATTAAAGACCTTCGACCCAGTGCCTTGCCCTTTGTGGCTAGCTTGATCCGCCACTATACGATGGTGGCAGTTGCTCAGCAGTGCGGTAAGTATAGGGACCCACTGGGGCAAAGGAAGTAGATGTTTGATTTTTTTTTTTTTTTTTTTTGAGACAGAGTCTTGCTCTGTCACCCTGGGTAGAGTGCTCTGGTGTCATAGTTCACACCACCTCAAACTCTTGGGCTCAAGTGATCTTACCTCAGTTTCCCAGGTAGTTAGGGACTACAGGTGCCTGCCACAATGCCTGGCTAGTTTTTCTATTTTTAGTAGAGACACGTTGGTCTGGAACTCCTGAGCTCAAGCAATCCTCCTGCCTCATCCTCCCAGAGTGCCTATAATAGGCACGAGCCAATATACCAGGCTTACGTTTGAATTCCTTAGGGTGCTTCAAAAACTTGGTCAGGACTTCTTATTGTTTTAGAGAAGCTGAGTTTGGCTTTTGTTTTTTAATTTTCCACCTGCTACATCGATATAGGTAATTGGTATTTCAGTGGTGGATGCTATATCAACTTAAAAGTTATTATAGAGTTTTGTCTGTAAAATATACTCAGGTTAATCATTTGGTTCTTTTATGTCTTTTGTATACAAGTACTTTCGGACATGCCACATGGAAACAGCTTGTGGGTCATGCTCCTTGCTGCTTTTCTTCTGCCTGGTGGTATTTTGCAAGACCAGTCTTTCCCTCACTGCTCCATCACCTCCTCTCTGCTCTTAGCCAGCTCCTCATCTTCTCCTTTAGAGTGTTTATAGATAGTCACCCAGGCCATTTCTCTTGGCTGGGTTAGCTACTCACTTCTGCTTCAGTGGTTCTCACACTCTTGGTAGTGAAGGAACAATTGTGTTCATTTTTATTTCCAATCCATTGCAGATGGTACCTTTGTAAAGGACGATAGACATGGCATGACACTGCCAGTTGCTGTATGAGTTTCTGGAAACCTACCCTCAGTTTTGGCATCTCCTCCCAGACTGTAGACCACACTGGAGTAGCTCACCTCCAATTTGTGTCCTCAGAGCACCTCACCCTTGAGATCACGTAGACCTTTCCCCCTTTTACCTCCTCTTGTCTTGAGCAATTGACACTATACAGTTTAGCATTTCAGTTGTTTCTCAGTGTTTCTTTTCTGTTAACATTGTCTTTTCAGCAAAACTAATGCTGTCTGACTTCCATATTGCCTAGGGCTGGTACCTTTGTGTCATTAATTGATAGTTGCTATGGCTGACAGTTCTCTGTGTGTATTCTCTGTGATAGCTGAGTGCTATTGTATTTTATTATTACTTGTATGTCAGGAATGCTCAGATCATAACCTATAGACCTGTCTGTGCTGTGCCCCTTGGCCTATCTAATGATTTTTTTTTTTTTTGAGACAGAGTCTCACTATATTGTCCTTGGTAGAGTGCCGTGGCATCACAGTTCACAAGAATTGCTTAAGCAATTCTCTTGCCTCAGCTTCCCAAGTAGCTGGGACTATAGGCACCCACCACAACACCTGGCTATTTTTAGATATGGTCTTGCTCTGGCTAGTCTCAAACCTGTGAGCTCAGGCAGTCTACTGCAAAGTGCTAGGATTACAGGCATGAGCTACCTTGCCCGGCCCTCTAATGATTTTTTAAAAAGATACTGGTTTGTGGTTCTCATTTTTTGTCTTTTTTTAAGAGACAGAGTCTCAATTTATCTCCCTTGGTAGAGTGCCGTGGTGTCACAGCTCACAGCAGCCTCCAGCTTTTGGCTTAGGCGATTCTCTTGCCTCAGCCTCCCGAGTAGCTGGGACTATAGACGCCCGCCACAATGCCTGGCTATTTTTGTTGCAGTTTGGCTGGGGCTTGTTCGAACTTGTCACCCTTGGTATATGGGGCCGGCGCTCTACTCGCTGAGCCACAGGCACCACCCTGCGGTTCTCATTTTAAATTAATATATTTTTGAGTTGTAATTGACAAAATCTGGAAGCAATACACTGTATCATGGAAAATATTTAGAAAATAGCAATAGTGGGAGTCAGACCACTTAGTTATAAATAATTACAGTTTAACAGAAGCTGGTTTAAAGTTTCAGTGCTGACTTTTATTGACTTTGTAACCTCAAAGAAAGAATGAGGTAGTTTTGCAATTTAAGGGAACACGAAAGTTCCCATAAGTGATCTCTATTTCTCATATGCCCTCTCTTAGGTCCTTTCTTGCTCCCTTGCTACCAGGTGGGCAGCCAGCCCAGCACAGCCATGTTTCACAGTGAAGAAAATGGGTCAAAAGGAATGGATCCCTTGGTTCTTATAGATGCGATAGCTATTTGTATGGCATATGAAGAAAAGGAACTTTGCAAAATTGGGGAGGTGGCCTTAGCTGTGATATTCGATGTTGCAAGCATCATCCTGGGCTCAAAGGAGAGGGTAAGGAAAGATTTAAAGAGTATCTTCTGATGTGAGAGGTGTTGGTTCTCAAAACTGGTGGTTTAAGAATTGTAGTAATGCATTATAGTTTGTTCATTTTTCTCTTTAGGCATGCCAGCTGCCCCTGTTTTCATACATCGTGGAGCGCTTGTGTGCATGTTGTTATGAGCAGGCGTGGTATGCAAAGCTGGGGGGCGTCGTGTCCATTAAGTTTCTCATGGAGAGGCTACCTCTCACTTGGGTTCTCCAGAACCAGCAGACGTTCCTCAAAGCACTTCTCTTTGTCATGATGGACTTAACAGGAGAGGTAGGTGATGGGTGCCCCACACCTAACCATGGGGTTTTCGAGAAGCTAATTTCTGTAGAATAGTTAGTACGAGACAGTTCTGCAGATGTGCTGTCACAGCAGCAGATTGCACTATAGCATCTTTATTAAAAGGACTCCTCACAACTCCCATAGGTTTTCTCTGAGTTTCCATTTGCCTTGATAAAGAACATTCACAGGCCAGAGTACTTACCATTATACATTGAAAACAGGTAATACCACTTCTCATGTACTGCAGAACTTTCATAGAAATTATGTTCTTTGTGAACCTATACGCAGATCAGTAGAACATGGTGGGTGTTGCCAGCTTATGTGGTAAATGCAAGGTCCCATCTAGATCCGTGTTTTCTTTTCTCAGCGACAAATAGGAATTCCCTACCTACCAAAGGTGATTTAGGTACTGAAGTACCCAGTGGTTGCTGTGAAGTAGTCTTAACAAAGCAGCTGCTGTAAGGGGTGTAGATCTCCCAGTGACAGAGTTTATGGCAGGCAGGTGTGTAGGAGACAGCTGCAGCAGGAGGCATTGTGCCCGCCCTGCCTTTGTTCTAAGGTGCGCCTGGTCCACAGGTTTCCAACGGGGCAGTTGCCATGGCAAAGACCACCCTGGAACAGCTTCTGATGAGGTGTGCAACGCCTTTAAAAGATGAAGAGAGAGCCGAAGAGATTGTGGCAGCTCAGGAAAAGTCTTTTCACCATGTGACACATGATTTGGTTCGAGAAGTCACCTCTCCTAACTCCACTGTGAGAAAACAGGCTATGCATTCCTTGCAGGTGTTGGCCCAGGTCACTGGGAAAAGCGTGACAGTGATAATGGAGCCCCATAAAGAGGTGAGATGTCTGTCACCAGAGCCAGGATAATTTGAATGAAATTTTTGAGAATTTTTCCCCCCAAATTTGAGTTGAGATGATACTCAGTTTATAATTTCATATCCATGTCTAAGTACAGTTGTGTCTCAGTGTCCGAGGGGGTGGGTTCTAGGACCCATCATGGATCCCAAAATTCTAAGATGCTCAGATCTCTTAAATAAATGGTGTGCTGTCTGCATATAACCTATGAACATCCTTCCTATATACTTGAAATCATTACTTATAATCAGATTACTTATAATACCAATACATGATAAATGCTGTATAATATACTATAGTTATTATACTATATTGTTCATATTTTTTGTTACATTATTATTTTTTATTCTTTTTTATCTCCAATATTTTCCATCCTTGGTTGGTTGAATCCGTGAATTCGGAGCTATCAGATATGGAGAGCCAACTGTGTGGGGTGTGCTCTTCTTTACCTCAGATATGCAAATGACAATGTTTATGTTATGACTATCTCAGTAGTTGTTAGTGTCAAGAGAAGAGAAGGCTGGTTTCCTGAGTCTATATAGCACAGTCTAGTGGTTTTGTTCTTATTTTTTAAGAGAGGTTTCCCTGGAGCTTTAGGAACTATACCTATCTAATGTGTCTATCCATGACCCAGTTTTAGCATATGAAACATATCTGCCTTTCCCTAATTAGAGGATATCAGTAATAACTATTTTATTTATAGGTTTCAAATTGACCATTGTTGGGGATATTGTAACTAGAGGTATTTGTTTTTCAAGGGATACCTAGTTAACAAGGCCTTCCTTTTCTTTCTCAGGTTCTCCAGGATATGGTCCCACCTAAGAAGCACCTGCTCCGACACCAGCCTGCCAACGCTCAGATTGGCCTGATGGAAGGGAACACATTCTGTACCACGTTACAGCCTAGGCTCTTCACAATGGATCTTAACGTGGTGGAGCATAAGGTGTTCTACACAGAGGTAGGGGGGTGGTGGTGTGGAGTGGTGTGGATGGTGATGAGGTGTGTCTGCTAGCCTGTCTTTGTACTCAAAGACTGGTCAGGCAGCATTCAGAGAAGGCTTGGGCAGTGACCTACAGGTAACTAGCCATAACCTGGCACAGCATGCTGAGCAGGTATGTTGTTGCATCTAATAGATGTTTGGAGAATACTGTTGTTTTCTGAGTTCTAGGAACTCTGTTAGTCCCTACAGGGAACCTATAGTTCAGTTAGTTTATCCCTTAGGGCCTTAAAGTTGTATTTTAAAGTTAAGACTTATCTGCTGGGTGGTGCCTGTGGCTCAGTGGGCAGGGTGCCAGCCCCATATACCAAGGGTGGCGGGTTCAAACCTGGTCCCGGCCAAACTGCAAACAAAAAATAGCTGGGCGTTGGTGGGTGCCTATAGTTCCAGCTACTTGAGAGGCTGAGACAAGAGAATCGCCTAAGCCCAGGAGTCGGAGGTTGCTGTGAGCTCTGACACCGCTGCACTCTACCAAGGGCAACAAAGTGAGACTCTGTCTCTAAAAAAAAAGACTTATCTGCTTTGATTCTCTCATATCATCTGGTGCCCAGAAGAAGGCTGGCCTAAATCAAGTACCAATTTATTAAATTTTTAATAATCACTTAAACGTGCCATGTGCTATTGAGAACGTCATGAATGTCCTTAGTTTTGATAGTACCCCATGAAGTATAGATACTGTTTATTCTCATTTTAAAGATATAGAAACTAAGCCTTAGGGTTTATTACTTACCTAAGACTGGTGAGCCATAAAGCTTAGATTTGAACCAAGACTATAACTTTAAAAGGATGGTTCCTAATCACTGCATTATCCAGAGTCTCAAGCTGTCACCCTGGGTAGAGTGCTATGGCTCACAGAAACCTCAAACTCTTGGGCTTAAGCAGTTCTCTTGCCTTAGCCTCCCAAGTAGCTGGGATTACAGGCACCCGCCACAACATCCAGCTGTTTTGTGGTTACAGTTGTCATTGTTGCTTAGCAGACCCAGGCCAGGTTCGAACCCGCCACCCTAGTGTATGTGGCCGGTGCCCTTGCCAACTGAGCTACGGGCGCTGCCAGATAAACAGAAATTAAATAGTGGACATTACCGAATTATAAATACAGTAATGGCCTCATGATCAGTCCAAGTTTGAAATTCTTATGGGGTATATAAATCATGCTTCTGCGTTGTCAGAGTATGCTGAGGCAGAAATCTGAGGGAGCAAATTCTTCCTGGTCCACACTAAAGTCTGAATTTCCAATTAGAGAAATTTACCTCTTCTTGATTTTTTTTTTTAAGTCCTATATTTCTGCTTGGATAGATGATCATAGGTTCATATAATAGCTCTGATCTTTCACACTTTGTTGTATCTCTGGTACAAGAGTGATTATTTGTCAGGCTTGACGCAAAACATTGTTCATGCCTATAATCCCAGCACTCTGGGTGGCTGAGGCAGATGGATTGCCTGAGCTCACAGGTTCAAGATCAGCCTGAGGCAGAGCTAGACTTCATCTCTAAAAATAGCCAGGCATTGTGGCAGGTGCCTATAATCCCAGCTACTTGGGAGGCTGAGGCAAGAGAATCACTTGAGCCCAAGAGTTTGCTGTGAGCCATGACACCATGGCACTCTACTGAGGGAGACAAAATGAAACTCTGTCTCAAAAAAAAAGAAAAGAAAAGAAAAAAACATCGCAAGCATTAAGGAAGTGGAGGACAAAGTCCCTTGGCTATTTGTTTTGAGACAGATGTATTATAACCTGCATGGAAAACTCCTCACTAAACTTAAGCCCTGAACCTGTTAGTGTCCAGGGCATGAAACTAGTTTTCCAAATGTGTTATCATTTCCCTAGCTGTGTCAGACAGAACACGTAAGGATCTTTTAAAAATTAGACTCTTGGGTCCTCTCCCTCGAAATTCAGGTTTAGTAGCTTTGGGATAAGAACTGGGAAGCTACTGTCTAAAAGCTTCCCAGGTGATTCTGGTTGGCGACCATGTTTGGAACACTAGTTTTGTTATTACCCAACTCTCTCCCCTCTTCTTACCCCTCCATTATGCACACATACACCTACAGGTATATGCACATACATATACTCACAGCCTTAAATACACGAGGAGGGTGTTTTTGAAGGTCATACAGGGACCAAATAATAGTGGTTTCCTCTGGGGAGAGAATGGGCTTAGAGGCTTGAAGTGCTTTTCACTATACAGTAGAACCTCCACAGTTGCCCACCTCCCTACACTAACCACCTCCTTAAGTTGACCTAATTTTCGTAGACCAGACATGCACCGCGTGTATGTGTTAGCACAGTAATTCGGTGTTGACCACTTCTGTGTGTTGACCAGTTTGTTACAGTCCCTTGGGTAGTCAACTTAAAGATGTCCTACTGTATTTGTCTGTCTACATTGTTATCCTTTTCTTCTGTATTAAATATCTTACCTAGTAGGATTCTTTAAGGGGAAAATATGGTAAAAGTCTGTATTAGTTTTTCAGGATGTAAATAGAGAGAAAGGGAAAATAGTAATTGAACAACATATGTTATTTTAGGTATTCAGTACATAAATATATACTTCTATGGCAAAATGTCTGGAAGAATAGTCACTGGAATTCCCAGTAACAAAAGCTTTTGCTTTTCTGTACTTAAAAAGAAAAAAAGTAAGAGCACATGAACATTGAATGATAGCCCAGCAGTTTCTCCAACACTGGCCCAAGGCCCTGGGAGCTGTTTTGAACAAGAAGGAGGTATCCCTGCTGCCATGGGATTTGTAGTTAAAGTAGCCCTTTGTTTTGAGAAAAAACAATGTTATCAGAGTGAGTGAGAAAGTATCTAGGAATTTATTTCACTACTGAGGTTAACTGGGTTTTGCTTTATAATTAGGAAGCTCAATTATGTTTTGATTTTTAAATTCTTTAGGATTTGAGTTTAGGTTTGTCAGCTGTTAATTGTGTTGCAGTGTGTGTGGAGGATTGCTGTGTTCTGTTATTTGCAAGGTTAATGTGTCTTCGTAGTAAGAGTGGGCTAAATCATATCGTTGTATTTTTTGCAGCTGTTAAATTTATGTGAGGCTGAAGATTCAGCTTTAACAAAGCTGCCCTGTTATAAAAGCCTTCCATCACTTGTGCCTTTACGGATTGCAGCATTAAGTAAGTCCATGTAAACCTAAAACAAGTTACAGGGTATAAAAGTGATTTAAGTAATTTTATATTTTATAGTAAAATCTTTATTCTGTAATTCTCTCATGAATCAAATGTTCTGGTTTCAGAGAATTGTCATACCATTCATATAGTGCCATTTTCATCAGTGTAGTAAGATACACTATAGCTATTACAGACTTTGAATGCCTCAGAAGCATTTGAGAATCCTATCTTCCCCAGGTTTTCCCTGGGAATCTCAATTATTGCTATTCACAAGCATAAGAATTATGCTAAGCTTAGGAAAATACCACGTCTGTATTGACTGGCCCATATACATAGAAATAATTTATTTTCTTTTTTTGTGGGGGGGATGTGTGTGAATACAAACTTTTTTAGTTTACCTCTTCTTGTTTTGATTTTTATTTCTGTACTAAAATATTGTTAGAATCTTCCTTAAATGAGAGGTGGAGTGCTGAGAGGCAGACCCTAATACCTGAGCTTGAGGACAGGGCTGGAGTGTTCCAGATAGGGCAAGCTAAAGTGAGCTGGGCCACTTGGTAGGGGATGTTTGGCAGCTTCTCACTTCTCATGCTGGGGTCCCTTTCTTTTTCTCTTGCTAGAATATTATCTCTTAACTAACATAGGGTTGGTACTTTCCTAAGAATATTTGCATTTTCAAAAATGTAAAGCCTTTAACCCCCAAAACTGGGCAGTAGAGAAAAGCTGGGCTGTGTTTAGCTGTCCCCTGAGTCCCCTGTTACTGGAAGGACAGAGGCTGTGCCCTACACATTGCTCGGGACTGGCTACAGGCCAGCGCACTCTAACCCTGTGAGGATGTCCTGGGGGTAGTAGTATGGGTGGGATCCCCTTCTTTATCCTCCCACCTTCCTGCCTCCCATCTGGAAGCTCAGATTTATCACAGCCTTTCTGGTAAGCTGCTGACTTCACTTTTTGATATTGAACATATGTATGGAAGACTTTGCTTTCTTTTGTCTTTTTGGAAGCCAGATAGGAGAAAAGAGGGTTAGCAGTTCCTGTTTTTGTTGGTCGGTAGAGACCTGTAAAGAAGAAAATTGCTCAGGTTATTTTTTAGGTTAATGATGAAACTTTATTGATTTTTCTCCCTGAAGATGCGCTTGCTGCCTGCAATTACCTTCCTCAGTCCAGGGAGAAGATCATCGCTGCACTTTTCAAAGCCCTGAACTCTACCAACAGTGAGCTCCAAGAGGCTGGGGAAGCCTGTATGAGAAAGGTGAGAGAAAGTGTGTGCATGTATGCATGCTCTGCATTAGGGGTTCTTCCTGTTTCTCACTGTGTAAACAGGGCTGTGTGCCTGAAAGTCTGCCTGTGGTTACTATACCCTTGGTTGTTTAAGTCTAGAAAATTTTAAAAATCCTACACAGCAAATAAATCTTCCTAATTTCATCATAAATGTCTGGAATATGGTTACTTTTCCATTTTCCCAAGAGAAAACCACTTGCTGCCAGAATCGATTATGAGTTCCATTGTTATAAAGTATTCTCTGTTTATTTTTCTTTATAACTTTTCTTTTTTAATAGTTTTTAGAAGGTGCTACTATAGAAGTAGATCAAATTCACACACATATGCGACCTTTGCTCATGATGCTGGGAGATTACCGAAGCTTGACATTGAATGTTGTGAATCGTCTGACTTCCGTTACCAGGCTCTTCCCAAATTCTTTCAATGATAAATTTTGTGATCAGATGATGGTAAGCAAGTATGTTGAAACATGTTTTATAATAAACTTAAACTTAATTTAAATTATTTTTAAAATAAGTAATGCATTCAGGTGGTTTAAGATTTAGAAGGTATGAAAAGAGTTTGCTATAAAGTCTCCCCCGTCCCTGTGCTCCAGCTGTCTAGTCCCCCCTTCCTAGAGACAACCATGGGCAGCAGTTTTCTATGAATACTTCTCGAAAGGTTTTACATGTGAAAGAGAACACATGATTATTGTTTCTCATAATAGGTGGCATAACATATACACAGTTCTTTTTTCCATTTAATAACTTAGTCATTTTGTATTAGTACATAAAGTATGTCTTCATTCTGTTTTATGGCTACATAATATGTATTTATGTGAACTTGCCATAATATATTCAACCACTCCCCCACTGCTGAACGTTTAGCTTTTTTCCAGGCTTTTCATTATAGACAGTGATGCAGTGAAAACTTGTTCTCTCTCTCTCTCTCTTTTTTTTTTTCCAGGAGATGGTGAGTTTTATTTTGTCTTGTCTGGATAGACGTTTGATTTGCTTTTGAATGTTCCAGTGTGGAGAGAGACTAGGCTGAAGCACAGGATGTTGAGGTCTACTTGGTGTAATCTCCCTCGTTTTCATCTTCATCAACAGACAGAGCAGCATACTTGCTTGCAGAACTGAACTTAGAGGCTGGATTTTCCTCAGGTTTCTTTGGCTCAGGTGTAGATCTGGAGTCTTGATCCTTTTTGCCATCTTTCTTATCTGACTCCTTCCAGTGGTCTTTGTTCCCTCCATCTCCTGCACTATGACTGGAGTTCCCAGTTTGGCCTTTTACGATACTCATCCTGTCTATTTTATTTTCATCTTTCCTTCCTGGTCTTTCCTCAGATGGCTGAGCTGAAGTTAGTTTCCCTCCGCCACTTGTAGGAGACTGTTGCTCTGTGTCTGAGCTCTGAGATCGAGCAGGAGGGTTAGAACTTCACTTCACCCAAGCATTCTCCTTTGGTGGAGGGGCTGGCATTACCTTTAGGGGCTGATCAGGTTTGGGTGGCTTAGAAGTTGAAGAGTGACAGTCTTCCTCTTTATTAAGTGTTTCATTTTCTAGAGACTTCTCACTCTCTCTCCTTCGCACATTTCTGCCAGATGTGGCTGAGGTCCCAGTTTGCGATGACTCACTTCCTGTCCTCGACTGTTCCCGTTCCTGAGTTTCTTCACTTCTCCAACTTGGGTGTCTCTCCCGAGGTCGTCGTTCTAGTTTTGGCTCATCCAGCTGACATTGCAATTTTTCTTGCTCCTTTTGTAGTCGCTCTTCTACTTCTCTTTCTCTAGCAGCTATGTCAACGGGCTTTGCTCCTCCAAAGATAGAAGCTGCTCGACTGGACTGGGAGGTGCTAGCAGAGGAATCATCTTCCTTAGGAGTACTCCGAGGCTTTAGATTCAGTTTGGGTCTTTGAGGGGGACCTCTGTCATCACGCCTATAATCATCCCGAGAGTAATCATCTCTGGAGCTCCATGATCTATCGTCCCGTCTGTCATAACGGTCTTCATAGCGGTCCCCGCCTCCCCGGTAGTCATCGTCTGTGTGGTACCTACTACCAAATGCCCTTCTGCCACTGCCTATCCTGGAATCATAGCCTCTATCGTAGTTTCTGCTGCCTCGGTCATCGTATCGATCCCGGCCCCCATATTGATCCATGTCCCAGCGTGGGCCATCCCGATAGCCATCACGATACTCATCCCGATACCGATCTGAATCGTAATGATCTCGATACTTATCTCCAAAGCTATCATCACCTCTTCTAGGTGGGTAGTCATCAAAGCTGTCTGCGGCAGGACGGGCTCTCCAGTCTGTGTCTGTTTTGTCAGAATCCCGATTTCTATCCCGGCCAAAAGAGCAATCATCCCGGTCTTTATCCTGTGCTTGATCAGCAACATCCACTCTAATTCTCCTGTTACCTAGGGACTCTTCATTGAGACTCAGAGCACTGAAAAGGGAATCCAGGTCCTCAAACTCAGCATAACCAAAACCTTTCAACCTGTCTGGATTGCTGGGCTTATGGGGTAAACGCACCGCACTGATATTTAATCCTCTAAAGAATTCCGTAATTGAATCTTCTGTCACATCATAGGGCAGGTTCCCTAGAAAAGCAGTGTAGGGTGGTGATTTGGGAAGACGGCTCTGGTCGATATTGGGTTCCCGAGCAGCCCGAGGAGCAGTGGGAAGGATGGAACGGTCAATTGGCGGTGCCCTATATACATCATCATCATTACTGTGCCAAGTAGTTGAAACATCTCCTTCCAGGTCATCTTTTTCATCAGCCCAGCTGACTGGTTTGGGGACATATGTGCTTCCTCCACCAGTTCCCCCATCCTCAGCCAGGAAGTCTGTCAGGGAGATAGTCTTCCCCTTCTTATTCTTCTTTTTTGCTGAGGCCGCTATGTTGGAAGAGGGAGAGCTTTTTTTTTTTTTTTTTTAAGACAGAGTCTCAAGCTATCGCCCTGGGTAGAGATCCCTGATGTCACAGCTTACAGCAGCCTCCAACTTGGGCTCAACTGATCCTCTTGCCTCAGTTTTTCTATTTTTTTTTTTTTTTGGACAGAGTCTCACTATGTTGCCCTCGGTAGAGTGGTGTGACGTCACAGCTCACAGCAACCTCAAACTTTTTGGGCTTAAGCAATTCTCTTGTCTCAGACTCCTGAGGAGCTGGGACTATAGGCACCCGCCACAGTGCCTGGCTATTTTTTTGTTACAGTTGTCATTGTTGTTTAGCAGGCCCAGGCTGAGTTTGAACCTGCCACTTTCCGTGTATGTGTATGTTGCGAGTATTTCCTACTCACTGAGCTACGGGCGCTGAGCCCAGTTTTTCTATTTTATCGTAGAGATTAGGTGGGGGGGTCTCACTTTTGCTCAGGCTGGTCTTGAACTTGTGAGCTCAAGTAATCCACTTGCTTCAGCCTCCCAGTGTGCTAGGATTACAGGCATGAGCCACCGCACCCAGCCCTCAAGTGATTCTCTTGCTTCAGCCTCAGGAATAGTTGGGACTACAGGCATCCGTCACAACACCTAGCTATTTTTTTTAGAGATAGGGTCTTGCTCTAGCTCAGATCTCGAAATTGTGAGCTCAGGTGATCCACTCTGGCCTCCCAAAGTGCTGGGATTACAGGTGTGAGCCACCGCGCCCCATCTATTTTATGCATTTCTTGAAGAATACTGACTCTATAGGATGTAGATAGCCCATGAAAACTAGTTCATTGACTCAGTTTGGGAAACAGCCTTTTGAAGTTTGACATAGACTACAAGGACATTAAAGGCTCAGGAAAGGCTTGTCTTCCTGAACAGTGTTAGGTGTCTAAACCATCGTCCCCCAAGCCTGTTTTATCATGGAGTCCTTTTTTAAAGCAACTCGCTAACTTTCTGTAAGACACCAGTGTTGTTAAGCAGAAGTTTGGACAATGCAGGATAATAAAGATATACCTGTTACTTGGATGCTCTTGTTGTGGTTTTAGCTTTAGGCTCTGAGTACTTGTCTGCCTGGTTTTGCTGAACTTGGTGGCTAAAGTCACGATCTGTCTTCCCATGTGCTTGTATCAAAATGCAGAATCTTGTTAACAGAACCACAGCCCTTGTTCTGTTCAGGAGGAAATTGGTGCTGATGGCCCTAATTTGCACAGCTTCTGATCAAACAGGGTCCATGTTTGTCCCTCCTGCCAGCCTTGTGCCTGCTGGTCCGCAGCCAGGGTGAAACCTTTCTCTCTCTGGCTTCAGGCAGGCCTTGGGCTCTCCTTTCTCTGCCCTTCTGCTTCTGGTTTGTCTGCCTCCTCTGAGTCACTTCCTCAGCAGGGATCTCCTGGCCCCTCAGCCCTCATTTAAAACTGGTTCCTGTTATTCTTGTGACATGCGCCATAATTGTAGTCACACACAGCAGGTGCCTTTGTGTTTTACCTATTTTCCCACTGGACAGGGATGATGTCTGCCTTTTCACTTCTCTGCCCTGATTCCTGTCGTGGGACTCGAGGAAAAGGAGTACTCAGTGAATGGCTGTGAATGAAACAAATTTCACATGAAGTAAAATGGCAGGGCCTGGTATCGGAATGACCAGGTCCTGGGGGTTTACTTTTTTTATTTTGTTTGTTTGTTTGTTTGTCTGTTTTTTTGTAGAGACAGAGTCTCACTTTATCGCCCTCGGTGGAGTGTCGTTGAGTCACAGCTCACAGCAACTTCCAGCTCTTGGGCTTAGGCGATTCTCTTGCCTCAGCCTCCCAAGTAGCTGGGACCACAGGTGTCCGCCACAACGCCTGGCTATTTTTTGATGCAGTTTGGCCGGGGCTGGGTTTGAACCCGCCACCCTTGGTATATGGGGCCGGTGGCCCAACTCACTGAGCCACAGGCACCACCCAGGTTTACTTTTTTTAATCAAGGCAAATTCACTCTTCACCCTTTTTATTTACAGAACATAAACTGATGCTGGTTATTCTTATCCCTAGTTTGGTGGTTGGTCTATTTCAATAATGGAAATATTACAGTTCTCATGTTGAATACGATGAAAACTCATTACATATGCGTTTCCACCTAAGAGCAGTATTTTGGAAGTGAACGACTTATATTATGAAGGAGATGTTGTGGCTAAGGCTGTGTTTTTTCAACAGCAACATCTGCGCAAGTGGATGGAAGTGGTAGTCATCACCCATAAAGGGGGCCAGCGAAGCGACGGAAACGTGAGTGACTTGTTTGCTACTGGAAAGGGCACCCCTGCCATGCACTGCAGTGTCAGTCCCAGAGCAGTGCTTTTAATTAAAATGGTCAGATCTAGTTTTGTGCATTATGCTCCATGTAAATTGTTAAACATACTTTGTTAGTATTATATTTTGCTTTTGTTTCTCTTAATTGCTGAACATTTCTTTTTATGTTTCTTTAAAATCTCCCTTTTGTTAACTAATATGATATTTCTATTGATGAGAATTCTGGGAAGTTTGAAATGTTAGTGTTTCAATTTTACCAGTTCTGCTTTAAACAGTGTATTTTCTAGACTGTTCTTGGCAGCAGCTGTTTACATGGTGGTGCTCCTCCGCTATTGTTTCCATTGCTTTCCATCCCTGGGCGGTCGGTAAATGTTTGCCTTTAATCATTATTGTCTGATAAAACTAGAGATTTTTTTAAGACTTAATGAAATATTAAGGAGGATAATAAAGCATCACGTAAATAGTGACATGTATATTTTCTAGGTCTAAATCTTCCACCCCAATTGTTTGCCAAAAGTTAAGTGACTAGCACTTCAAAGCACATTTATATGGTTTTGAAGGAAAACCACTTTATAAGGAAATCTTTTAAGGTATCTGATATGGATCATTAAAGATTAAAAATGCATGCTTTACGATGTTTGAATTCTATTATTTGTTTATGTTAATTTTTTAAGTTCATGATGTCCTATGAGTAGAATTATATCTTCCATAACACCTAGTGAAATTTCATAGCAGTATCCCCATTAGGGAATTCCTCATAGTTCTTCAGAGACATAATTAAGTGACTTTTTATCTTTTGTGTCTTTATTGGGTGTGTTTCATCCCAACTTGGAATGTTTGTTTTTTTGGCTTTATTATGCTTTGTTTGACCATTCTGTGTCGAGATGTTTTGTTTATGTGAGTCTTGCTTCCTGCTGCTTCTAAACAGCCAACTAAGCAAAACTAAACACAGATTTAAACTTCTTTTTTAGAAGTAATATACCACGCATGACCCCCTTTGAAGGTTTGTTATTTATACATGTAGATAAAAATCAGGACATGTTCACAGAGGAGAGAAAGTGTATGAATATGGCCCAGACTTGGGCGCAGGTGCCTCTGTGCTTCTCCTCTGCATCCCTATCTTCTGGGGACTCTGGATTTAAAGTTTGTGTTTGTTCTTATACTAAGCTGTCCTCTGAAATACAGTTTTAGAATAAATGTTTAAAAAACAGAGTGGGGTAGGTGAATGACTTTAATTAAATAAAAAAAAGATTTTACAAACTTTTGCAGCAGATTATTTGGAGGTGAGGGGCAGTTATATAGGGGATGGAGCCAGGGTGTGGAGAAGTCCTTTAGCCCCTCCTGGGATACTTTCATTCTCCAGTGAGTGTATTACCTGAATTTCAGCCAGGGAGGGTCCAACTCCCAAGGTTGGCTACATATCTAAAACTCAGAGGCCATGGTGTTTTGGGATCCAGAGTCAGCTCGCATGTCTGTAGCTTCATCCCTTAAGCCCAAGGCCAGGCTACTGTCTAGTTCTTGAGCTCTGGTCATGCTTTTTTATGGATGTTAAACAGAATGGAGAATGGAGAGTAGTTTGTTCCTGTTAAGTAGAATCCCGAAATAGTTGAGATGCTATCATTGAAAATACGTTAATTAGGCTCAGTGCCTGTAGCTCAGTGAGTAGGGAAGCCAGCCACATACACCAAGGCTGGTGGGTTCAAGCCCGGCCCGGGCCTGCTAAACAACAATGACAACTGCAACCAAAAAATAGCTGGGCATTGTGGCGGGCGCCTGTAGACCTAGCTACTCGGGAGGCTGTGGCAAGAGAATCACTTAAGCCCAAGAGTTTGACGTTACTGTGAGCTGTGAGACCACGGCACTCTACCAAGGGTGACATAGTGAGACTCGGTCCCAAAAAAAACTAAAGAAAGAAAATATGTTAACTAGTTAACTGAAATGTAAATAAAAGCTGATGGTCAGAGCTTTGCCCTGTCAACCATGTTTAAGAAGCTTCCCATTTTAACAATGGGCTTCTGGAGGAGAATGCATGACTGACCACTTGCTGTGTACACACACACATACAAAACTAGTTTTAAGAAGACCTCTCATCTCAAGAGCTGTCCCAGTGGGTGGTGTCCATGGCCTGTGGGTTTTTCTGGGGGTGGGTGGGGTTAGACTTGCCCGTTTGACAGGGCTAACCACCTGGTCCTCTTCTGACTTTAGTGGGAAAAGAGTTTTTTGGAGTTTTTTAAATGTCTAGTAGTAGATTTTTCACACAAAATCTTGAATTATTTACTCTAAAAGATTTTTAAAAATTCATTTGCATATAATAAGGTCTTATAGTTTCTCCCCTTACATAAGAGTTCTGAAATTCTATTTTGAAAATTTGATTTAGGGAAGAAATCTGTGCTATTAGATATTCCCTGTCAGAAGGGCTGTGTTTGACATCTGAAAGGTGGAAGGTGTGCTTCTTGCTGTTGAGCATTTGTTAATTATTGTGTGCTTTCTGATAATTGTCTTTACTGTTTTGTTAACTCCAATAATCCTCATTGTGTTTGAGAATATGGGAAGTTCTTATGTAAATAACATAAATAGAAAAAAGATGATTTTCCTCCCCATCCTCAGGAAAGCATTTCAGAGTGCGGGAGATGTTCCTTGTCTCCATTCTGTCAGTTTGAGGTGAGAACAACCTATTAAAAGTCAGTTTATGACTTGCAATGTGAAGAACAGTTTATCTTTTCTTTTCTTTTCTTTTCTTTTTACCTTTTTGTTGCCTTTTTTCATGCTGTAATTTTTGTTTTGGTTCAGCCTGCCATGGAAGGGGTAGAGGTGAGAATTTCAGTGGAGTTGCAGGAGGGGGTTGTCATACTTGGTTTTGCTGTGACTTGTTAGCTGTGTTGTGGTTCTGTAATGGACAGAGTGCGTTGTGCCTTTGAGTGCAGTGAATTGTATCGTCTGTCTGTGGCAGTTGTATTAGTACCATTGCTGTGAACTGTTCGGATGCCAAGCATGTGTTCTATATTAGGACGTTTTAAGCAAGATTATGTTAGATGTTTTAAGCAAGTTCAGGTTAGAATTGCAATATCCCAACACTATTTAAGATTGAATTGGAGTTTGCTATCATAATTGTTCATCTGAATGTGTACATCTAACAACCTTCTAAGAGGACACTCTCCAGAAAATACCTGCTAAAAATTGGAGTAATTACATTTTCTTGCACACCCCTGACTTGCTGATTGCCCTGAATTTAAAACCTGCATTGTTTTCTCCAGCCATCCTGCCGGTTCCCTTCATCTTTCACATATGCGCGCACACTGATACATCACCACACTGTCGGGCTTTGGGCAAACTCCAAACTTTCCCTCAGCAGTAAAATGGGGATTATAATATCTGCTTTGAAAGTGAAAAACCATAGCATAAAAGTACTATTTTAGAATGTTATAATTTCAGAATGGAACTTACTCTATCCAAAGATTTGCAAATTCTGTACAAGAGAACTCTAAAGGTGGGATGGCGATGGTATGAGCTCATTTCCCTTATTTCTCACCCATCTGCCTATATTTCTGGTATAAAGAGAAATTTTGAAAAACATCTCAAGCGCTACTCAGAGTGAGTTCTCTCCTGGTCAGTGTTATCATCCCCATTTTCTCATGTGGAAAGTGATGAATGTCCAGTTGCACACAGTGTAAGGTGGGTCATCAGTGTGGTTGCTTTTCCCTGTGGCCATGTAAAGTTCAGTGAATGGCAGAGGCAAAACTCTGGAACCTGAGAAGGGAGAGTTGGAATGACCCTCACAACAACCTACCATGAGCTGTTAGATGTTAGAAAGTGTGGAATTCTTGGCATATCACACATTTTTCATATGATTTAATGGAACAGTTTTTCAGTTTTATTTGTAGACCTGGTTGACAAGAGTACCACAATCATTTATTTATTTTGATACTTAGTTTCCAAGATAAATACTTAAAATATTTTTTTGAGGAACTTTCTCTTCTAGATTTTGAGGGCATAAGACATCTATGCCCTTAGAACCTAGTGTATTGGAAAGACCCCATGATGCTACGAAAAAGTGTGACAGTCCTCACACTTTCCTGGTCATAGGTGCCATTGTCCCCACCCCCACCCCGTGAGGAGGGCTAGCATAGGTGACCTATAAGGTCACTTCCCACACTTGTTAGTGTGCATGAGAACAAACATCCCAGTCAGGTCAGGTACACATAGTCACCCCCACTTTCCCATTGACAGAGGAACCCCAAAGGCCATGGGCAGTTAGTTTGCTTAGCACAGGCACAGTCATACTCTAGACTGGTAAGTTGTGGCTTTGTACATGTTAACTCTTCGCTTCATTGGCTACCCTCGTGAATGCACTTAGACTGTAGTAGGGTCTGTAGTGATGTTGATATCTCTCAGCAAAATTAATTGACCTGTTTATAATTTCTGGTTTTCTTTATTAGGAAATGAAGATTTGTTCAGCAATTATAAACCTTTTTCATCTGATCCCAGCTGCACCTCAGACTCTGGTCAAGCCTCTTTTAGAGGTTGTGATGAAAACAGAACGTGCGATGCTGATTGAGGTACTAGTCAGACTGAGAGTTCATTCTTCCTCCATCTGGTGCTTGTCATATTTCCACTTGGTTATATTTTAAATGGGTTAATCTAAGAGTATGAAGATGTTCGATATTGATGTTTGCTTGTAGTTGCGAGTGCACTCAGCTGTAGGGGGAGAGTGTGTTCTTAACATCTTAGATACAGAGACAGAGAAAACCTAAAGCCCTTAGAAGAGGGATGGTGTCACCTTATGTTTGCAGGCGGGCAGTCCATTTAGAGAGCCTCTGATCAAGTTCCTGACTCGGCACCCCTCACAGACTGTGGAGCTATTCATGATGGAAGCGACGCTGAACGATCCCCAGTGGAGCAGAATGTTTATGGTAAGAACTCTGAGCAGCTAGAATTAGGGGTCTTTGCCAATTTGTGTCTGCCAGTATGCTCTATCAAGTGTTAAGATCATGTTTCACTGTTCAGTGTCCTGGTTTCATTTTTTTGGGATACATTTAAATATTGGAAACATCATTGCTATTTGGTTGTATATATGAAAAGCTCAGATTTAGGAATCACTCTTTGCAGGATTTTGGTGATGACAGCAAATGAAGGTGCTGCCAGGATTGTAAAATCATAATTATAAACTGGTAACTATTTAAAAGTGTCTACTAAAGGGGTGGTTCATTCTTTTTTTTGT
Source organism: Perodicticus potto (assembly GCA_963574655.1). NCBI lineage: Eukaryota > Metazoa > Chordata > Mammalia > Primates > Lorisidae > Perodicticus > Perodicticus potto. The sequence goes on from CAUYRH010097696.1 coordinate 22,138, forward strand.
TTTAACCTGCCTTGAGAGAGTAGGAGAAAACCTTAGAGTTCATATTCTCTAACCTTTGTTTTCCTGTTCGTTTTGCTTTCAGAGTTTTTTGAAACACAAGGATGCTAGGCCTCTGAGGGATGTGCTGGCAGCCAACCCCAACAGGTTCATCACACTGCTGCTACCAGGGGGCGCCCAGACAGCTGTACGCCCTGGCTCACCTAGCACTAGCACCATGCGTTTGGACCTCCAGTTCCAGGCCATCAAGGTAAGTGTCTCTTGTTTAGGCTCCAGAATTTCCAAAGGTTTAATCAAAACCTGGTTCCCTAATTGTCTCTTCTTTGACAGATCATAAGTATTATAGTAAAAAATGATGACTCCTGGCTGGCCAATCAGCATTCTCTGGTAAGCCAGTTGAGACGTGTATGGGTCAGCGACACCTTCCAAGAAAGACACCGTAAGGAGAATATGGCTGCCACCAACTGGAAGGAGCCCAAGCTGCTGGCCTTCTGCCTGCTAAGCTACTGCAAGTGGGTGCACCCTGTGCGCTGCGCGTCATGTGACTTGTTCTGTTCAAAAAACTAAACTAGAGCGTCTTTCCTGATTTGTACAAAGCTGTAGTTCATTGGATACATGCAGTCAATTGTGGAGAATGGGCTATGACTTTGAGCTGGTCAAAGCAGAGTCAGAGTTGATACATAGTTAAGAAATTTGCCATAAGTTAACTTGTTTTCTTTTCGATCCTTCAGAAGGAATTACGGAGACATAGAATTGCTGTTCCAACTCCTCCGAGCCTTTACTGGTCGTTTTCTCTGCAACATGACGTTCTTAAAAGAGTACATGGAAGAAGAGATTCCCAAAAATTACAGCATCGCTCAGAAACGAGCCCTGTTTTTTCGCTTTGTAGACTTCAATGACCCCAACTTTGGAGATGAACTGAAAGCCAAGGTGAGTCCCACTGTTATGTATGGGTGTTTGTGCTGGTTTTCTAGGAAACCTTGGGCCCTGTTCTTCTCTCCTGCGTCTCCATTGATAACTTAAAACAGTTGGCTGGTTTGAGGTTGAGAAAATGCTATTTCTGAGGAACGTGAGGCAGATTCAGCAGTGAATCAGTGTTGAAAAGTAGTTTGTTAGTTTTCTTGATTTTAGAAAATGACATTTTTGAAATAAGAGTAAAACAGGCTGATGTCTCTTTTCTGCAAGTTTTTAACCTACCTTGCTATTTGGACAGAAGTCAAGATCAGTAGTCACACATACCCCTGTTTGAGTTCTGACTTTATAGTGTGGCCTAAACTGGTTGTCCTTCCTGCCTTACTAAAGAAATACACAGGCTGAGCATGATGGCCCACGCCTGTAATCCAAGCACTTTCAGAGGTCAAGGAAGGTGGATTGCGTGAGCTCAGGAGTTTGAGACCAGCCTGAGCAAAAGCAAAATCCTATCTCTACTAAAAATAGAAAAACTGAGGCAAGAGGATCTCTTGAGCCCAAGAGTTGGAGGTTGCTGTTAGCTGTGATGCCATGGCACTCTACCCAGCGCAACAGCTTGCAACTCTGTCTCAAAAAAAAAAAAAAGAAAGAAAGAAAAGAAAAGAAAGAAATGGAATGCTTTGGGGTCTTTTTCCTTCACTTTTAATTTTTTTTTGTAGGTTCTGCAGCATATCCTGAATCCTGCTTTCTTATACAGCTTTGAGAAGGGCGAAGGAGAGCAGCTCTTAGGACCTCCTAACCCAGAAGGAGATAACCCAGAAAGTATCACCAGTGTGTTCATAACCAAGGTACCACTCACAACATAGGGGCATGGAAAGTAACTTGCAGATGAGTGTGTGTGTGTGTGTGCATGCCCACGTGTTCGAGGAGTTCACTGATATAAGATTATTTTCCCAAGGCTTTTACTTTCCACAGTCATGTTAGTTTATAGCAGAATGTCACATTATAGTTCCTTTTAGTGAATTTTTGAAAGCCTTACTTTGGAATGAATCAACTTTTTTTTTTTTTTTTCTTATAGAGACAGAGTCTCACTTTATCACCCTCCGTAGAGTGCCGTGGCTTCACACAGCTCACAGCAACCTCCAACTCTTGGGCTTAGGCAATTCTCTTGCCTCAGCCTCCCGAGTAGCTGGGACTACAGGCGCCCACCACAACGCCCGGCTATTTTTTTGTTTTGCAGTTCGGCCGAGGCCGGGTTTGAACCCGCCACCTTTGGTATATGGGGCCAGTGCCACAGGCACCGCCCTGAATCAACTTTTTGACATTAATAAATTCTAATCAGAAACAAAATATCTCAGTGAAAATTGAGATATTTATTTTGTCAGAACTCTTATAGCTGGGCAGCAGAATTTTGATGTTCTATTTTCACCTTTAGCTTTGTAGAATAAATCTGTTGAAAGCCAGTGAAAATATTAGACTTGGTCCAATTGCTGCTGTGACCCTTTCTTGCCAAGTTAATAAAAAGCCTTTGTGATAGGTCTCTACATTTTTATAATAGCATTTACAGTTTTTACTAAGAAGGCTTTTGAATTAAATGCCTGCATTGTGTTATTCTCCTAAGGCTTATTGTGTTGAACCTCTCTGTTGAAGGATGTGTTTGCCTGGAGATTGTTACATTGAGTGTTGTTTGTTGGAATGCAGATTAATGGGTCTCTAGAAGTGACCCCCCACGTCCCCCCACACACATATTAATGTTCTTTGGAAGGACATAGCTGATTTTCTCGCCTTTTGTGTCCTGGAATCAAGGCAGAGAGAGACATTCTCCTTGGCTGGATACAGATCATTATATGGTCTTTGTCCATTGAGATGGGCCTGTTTCCTGCAGTTTTGACTTCTTCCTCCCCCACCACATTAGGGATTAGAGCTGGGCTTAAGGCTTTATTCTTGTCAACATTATTAATACAATAAACCTCCATAGTTGACCATCTCATTAAGTTGACCTGATTTTCATAGAGCCGACTTATACTAAATGTTTGTATCAGTATGGTAGACCTAGTTCCTTATGTTGACCACCTCTGTATGTTGAACAATTTGTTATAGTCCTTTGGATGGTCAACTTACGGAGGTTTTACTGTATTTTCCTTCTTCTGGGCAACTGTAGGGGGATGGTGGCCCAGATAGGGCCCCTTCTCCTGTGTTATCTTCTCAGCCCATGTCTCCTGGGTCACATGTTGCTGACCCAGAGCCAATGAGAAGTTGGAATTTTAAGTATTGGCATGAGGAGAAAAGGTCTGATGGGTTGGAAACCGTGGACCGGGGTTGCCAAGAGACAGCAGACCTGGGGAAGAGAGGACCTGTAGGGGCTAAAGAGGACCTTGATGAAGAGCACAATGGTGATAGAAAACTTCAGTCTGTCTGTTTTTCAGAATTGGACAGATCTAGTAGATGGAGAGTGGTTAGGATACTTTAGTTGAGTTGAATGATGCCATCATTATATTTGATTTAATGCAGACATGGAGATTGTTCCTCAAAGTATTTTTTTTTTCTTATGTCCATGAAACACATACAAAAATCTGTCAGATACTTGATCACATAGAAAACCATAATACGTTTTTGAAAGTAGAGATTTTTTCCAGGTCTCATTTTCTTATCATATGTGCATAGTGCAGAAAAATAAGGAATAGATACAAGTTGCCTAGGAAAATATCTTAACTACTTGGAAATAAGAAACTCAGGCTTAGAGGCCAGGTGTGGTGGCTCATAGCACTCTGGGAGGCTAAGGCAGGTAGATTGCTTGAGCTGGAGCTCAAGAGTTGGAGACTCTGTCTCTACTAAAAGTAGAAAAATTATCTGGGCATGGTGGTACACCTGTAATCCTAACTACTGGGGAGGCTGAGGCAAGAGGAGTGCTGCAGCCCAAGAGTTTGAGGTTGCTGTGAGCTAAGACACCATGGCACTCTACCTAGGGCAACAGAGTGAGACTCTGTCTCAAAAAAAAAAGAAACTCAGTCCTAAATCAGCTTGAATCAAAGAATTCTTCTTTTCCACTTCAAACTCCTTTTCTAAGCCTGCCCTTTTTTAATTGAAATAAAATTGGTGAGTTTTCAATCCATATGTGGAAGGGAAATTGATGTGATACTATGAATTCCCTCTTTATAAAACTTCACACACATAAATGGTGTTATGTGTTTATGTATTTTTTTTTTTTTAAGGTTTAAGCTTATATGACCCTGCTTGTCTTTGCCATCAGGTCCTGGATCCAGAGAAGCAGGCAGATATGCTGGACTCCCTGAGGATCTACCTGCTGCAGTATGCCACACTGCTGGTGGAGCACGCTCCTCACCACATCCATGACAACAACAAGAACCGCAACAGCAAGCTGCGCCGCCTGATGACCTTCGCGTGGCCCTGCCTGCTCTCTAAGGCTTGTGTAGATCCAGCTTGCAAATACAGCGGACACTTGCTTCTGGCACACATTATTGCCAAATTTGCAATACACAAGAAAATCGTCCTTCAGGTATTTTTTAAGGCTCCCTCCTATCCACCTGTCGTTCGTGTGACTCCCCCCAATGTGTTCTCTATACATCTTCACACTGGCCTCTGTCATCTTCTAGAATCTATGAAAACACAAATACTGTGCAATTCCAATTGTGAATCCCTAAAGTAGTCAAATTCGTAAGAGACAAAATAGAACAGAGATTGCCAGGGGCTGGGGAATAGGAAATTAGTGTTTCATGGGAACAGTTTTAGTTTTGCAAGGTGAAAACATTTTGGATGGACCTTGATGAGGCTGCACAGCAATGTGAATATACTTAACAGCACAGAGCTATACTAAAAATGGTTGTAGTAAGTTCTATGTTATGTGTATTTTACCACAGTAAGAGCAAAACAGGGAAACCTCCCCCCCCACACCCTCCCATGGTTACTCATGCTCTTTCCTTCCTCACCAGTTAATCGTTGAGCTCCCTCACTCTTTTACAGCCTTGCTCGTAAAGCAAAATATCTCCCCTTTCCACCTCAGCCTTCTCTGCCCCTCACATTCTGGTTTTTAGCTCTGACATTCACTTAAAAATGGTTTTGTCAAGGGTCTTAGCCCATTCCTTTAAGCCAAAGACAATAGGTACTTTTTTTTTTCCTTTCTGAGACAGAGTCTCACTCTGGCATCCTAAGTAGAATGCCATGGCATCATAGCTCATAGCAACGTTAAGCTCTTTGGCTTAAGTGATCATCTTGCCTCAGTTTTTCTATTTTTAGTAGAGACTGGGTCTTACTCTTGCTCAGGCTGGTCTTAAACTCCTGAGCTCAAGTAATCTATCCACCTCTGCCTCCCAGAGAGCTGGGATTATAGGTGTAAGCCACCATGCCTGGCTGACAGTAGGTACTTTTAAATCTGCATCTTATAGGCCCTCTGCTATGTTGAAAATGTCAGGCTTCTTCCTTGAGTCCTTCTGTGACTTAGGTTGTGATGGCATGTCAGACAACCCTGAGTTTGAGGGTTTTCCCCTGCAAGAACTCACATGTTCTTTTTCCTCTGGGAAGTTAATGTCTCTGTGTAAGAAATGAATGTAATAATACACAAATGTTCCACAGGGCATTTGATTGGTGATAACTCTCATCCTGTGAGGGTTGCTTTGATGATTTTCCCCTAATATTCCCAAGTTTTTCTCTTAAGAACTTTTGTGGTGTTAACTTCCAGGCCCAGATAAGGCCAGTGGCCTCTAGAGACTGTTACTCTAGTTCTTGTGATTGGCATTGTTCTCCCCCAGAGAGAAATACCCAAGGGCCATATTTGATGCCCTCTCTTTTTCCCTGATGTTCAGGCAGCAGCAAGTTCTGCTAGTTCTAACACCTTTCTTGTCTAAAACCTTCCATCACTGGGACCAGTGGGGTCTTTCTCTTTGTGTTCCCGTGACCTTACCTCAGAATTTCACCCCTCACTTGAACTGTTGTAGTTGCCACTTACTACTGTCTCTGTTGTTGGTGTCTGTCACTCCACTTTCTGTGCTGTAGCCACAGTGAAGTGATCTTTTTTTTTTTTGAGACAGAGCCTCAAGCTGTTGCCCTGGGTAGAGTGCCATGGCATCACCACTCACAGCAACCTCCAACTCCTGGGCTTACGCTATTCTCTTGTCTCAGCCTCCCAAGTAGCTGGGACCACAGGTGCCCACCACAATGCCTGGCTATTTTTTGGTTGCAGCTGTCATTGTTGTTTGGCGGGTCCAGGCTGGATTCGAACCTGCCAGCTCAGGTGTATGTGGCTGGTGCTTTTGCCGTTTGAGCCACAGGTGCCGAGCCATACAGTGAAGTGATCTTTATACCTCAGCTTCCTGCTGATCAGGCTAGATATAAGATCCCTGCCAGAAGCTAGGTCTTGTTTATCTTTGTATACCCTGGCCTAGCCCTGAGTAAGCACATCATAGGTACTCAGTAAATGTTAGAATGAATGGATTTATTGATCAACACTTAATCAAAGAGAAAGTGACTAAGTTGTTTCCTAATAAAAAAGTACTAAGGAATTTAAAAAACATTTTTTTTTTTGCAAAAATTATGTCTTGGTCCTAGGTGATTGTATCTTGTTGTTTTTTAAAACTTTCATTTTCATTTTACATAAGAATTTCTGTCCTGTTCTAGGTTTTTCATAGTCTGCTGAAGGCTCATGCAATGGAAGCTCGTGCGATTGTCAGACAAGCGATGGCCATTTTGACCCCAGCAGTGCCAGCCAGAATGGAGGACGGGCACCAAATGTTGACCCACTGGACGAGGAAGATCATTGTGGAGGAGGGGCACACTGTGCCTCAGCTGGTTCACATTTTACATCTGATAGTGCAGCATTTTAAGGTGTGTAGGAAGTACCACAGATTGATGTGGCTAGCACTTCTCTTTAGCCAAATCACCCACTTTGTGGGATTTATTTATAGATGTTTCTTGTAGATTTTGGCTAGAGGAGAAAGGATTGTGTAGAAAGCTGCTTCTATTATAGCCAGCTCTTTTAGAATTTTAGAATTGGAAATTTGCTTCTTGGTATGACTTAAACTTTTAGGATGTCAAGTCTGAAGAGAATTCCATTTTTCAATACATTTTAAAGATGTTACTAAAAGGCTGAAATATACTGTTGCATTAGAACTCAATGGGGGGGCAAGAAGATAAACACACAAATATAATGTAATAGAGAATTTCCTTCATAAAATCATGATTTAGAATTGTTGAGTTTAACACTGGGTTGTGTTTGTGTGTGTTGGAACTAAGGCAGGCTGGCCTGCTGGGACCATGGTCCAGCATTCCTGCTGTGACACTAGCCCTGTGCCCACAGGTGTACTACCCCGTGCGGCACCACTTGGTGCAGCACATGGTGAGTGCCATGCAGAGGCTGGGCTTCACGCCCAGTGTCACCATTGAGCAGAGGCGGCTGGCTGTGGACCTGTCTGAGGTTGTCATCAAGTGGGAATTACAGAGGATTAAGGACCAGCAGGTAGGAAGGTCAAGCTTTAGCGTCATCCCCAGCATTATTTCTTATGCTTCTTCTGGAAACCAGTCAATAAAGTCAAGCATGTATGCATGTGTGTGTGTGTTGTTTTTAAGCCGGATTCAGATATGGACCCAAATTCCAGTGGAGAAGGAGTCAACTCTGTCTCATCCTCCATTAAAAGAGGCCTCTCAGTGGATTCTGCCCAGGAAGTGAAACGCTTCAGGACAGCCACCGGAGCCATCAGTGCAGTAAGATCTTGTGCTTTCTTATGGGAACTGTGCGTTCTCCCGGGAGCTTGTCATTTATTGGACACATTTTGAATGTGGGCTCAGTCTGAGCTAAATGAACAAGTCAGCACCCTGTGCTGGAAATTTCTGTTGAGAATCCTATTCCTGCCTTAAAGGACCACCGTTTTCCAGGTGTTTGGGAGGAGCCAGTCGCTGCCTGGAGCAGACTCTCTGCTCGCCAAGCCCATTGACAAGCAGCACACAGACACTGTGGTGAACTTCCTCATCCGCGTGGCTTGTCAGGTATGGGCTTCTGAGCGTCTTAGGGATGCTGCAGAACAGTTACCTGTGACAATTTAATCAAAAAAGAAATAGCCCAACCAAGGTCTGAGAGCTACTTTTGTCACTTTCAGACCAGATTTCATTGATTTTTCTGGCCGATTAATATTTCTGAAGTCTACCTGTATCTTATAATTAATAAGATTTTTTAAAAAAACATCGTTTTCTTTTAGTAATAAAATAATGATGTGCCTTATAATTAATAGCATCTTGACAATGGCAAAATATGGTAGACCTTGGGCTAAACATTTGATTTCCAAGTTTTCTAAATTCTTAAAATGGGAATGGTAGCTCAATAAAGGTGTTGAGATGATCTACTCTACATAAAATGTGTGCAGCATTTAATCATTTCAATGTTACAACTTGGATTTACTTATTCAAATGAATACCTATCTTCATGGAGTTGTTAGAAATTTATTTCTAAAACTGTATATTTCAAAAAACCATAGTAAATGAAGTTTTCCTAAATCTCTTTTTTAAAATTTCGAAATCTTAAATTATAAACTATTAAACAAGATAGTATATTTCGCAGTAGTATTAAGAATTTCTGGGGCGGCACCTGTGGCTCATCGAGTAGGGCACCAGCCCCATATACCAAAGGTGGTGGGTTCAAACCCAGCCCTGGCCAGAAACTGCAAAAAAAAAAGAATTTCTAAGTACTGAAAAGAAGCTACTAAACGGTACAACTAATAAATAAATCCTGTGACTCTGCAGTGTGTTAGAAAGTCCTGTGGGGAACAGCAGGGCCCTGTTCTTCATCACATGAATGATTACAAGTCACCACAGACACAGCCTGTAGAGGAGAGAGGCTGGGGTGGAGGGTGGGTGAGTGTTGGAAGGTCATCTGACTGAGGTGAGCCTGGGGTGGAGGGTGGGTGTCAGGAAGGTCGTCTGACTGAGGTGAGGTTAGACAGAAGAGGAGATGGTGTCAGCTGAAGATCCAGGAAAGGACCAGGATGCAAGGGCACAGGGCACAATGGGAAAGCTGTATCACTGAAATGGCTATAAACTCTGACTAAGGGAAATGCTAGCTCTAATTTGAATGAATTTCTAGGTTAATGACAACACCAACACTGCAGGGTCTCCTGGGGAGGTGCTCTCTCGTCGATGTGTAAACCTTCTGAAGACTGCCTTACGACCAGATATGTGGTCCAAGTCTGAGCTCAAATTGCAGTGGTTTGACAAGCTGCTGATGACTGTGGTAGGTGTGAATGTCAGAAGGACAGGGCCACTGAGCCATTATCAGATACTGTCGCCTGGGGGGCAGGGGCAGGTGGGGGGCGCTCAACTCTCTCATCCCTTGGACAGTCATGGCCCTTGCTATGTTCTCTTTAATCTGCTGTTAAGGAGGCAGGAGTTGGACTGATTAAGCTTTAGAACTTCAGCCCCCCACCTCCAGCCCCAGGTGTTCTCTGGAGTGTTTTTTTTTTGTTTGGAGACAGAGCCTCAAGCTCTCACCCTGGGTAGAGTGCCATGGCATCACAGCCTAAAGCAAGCTCCAACTCTTAGGTTTAAGCTATTCTCTTGCCTCAGCCTCTCAAGTAGCTGGGACTACAGGCACCCACCACAACGCATGGCTTTTTTTTTTTTTTTTTTTTTGGTTGTCGTTGTCATTGTTGTTTGGCAGGCCTGGGCTGAAAAGAATCATCCTTATGAAATCCCATGGTATGTGATGGTCACATGTTTTATAGGTATGATGTGATCATTTTTTAGTGGTTTTTTACTCAACTTCCAAATACTCCGTGGCATGTGGTTTTAACTTGGACTAGATTTGTGTTTTTGTATTTTACTGTACTAGAATATTCTTATTGTCTGAATGGCCTATATTCTCCATTCCAGGAGCAGCCAAATCAAGTTAACTATGGAAATATTTGCACGGGATTAGAAGTGCTGAGCTTCCTGCTAACTGTTCTCCAGTCCCCGGCCATCCTCAGTAGCTTCAAACCCCTACAGCGTGGAATCGCAGCCTGCATGACATGTGGAAATACCAAAGTTTTGAGAGCTGTCCATAGCCTTCTATCTCGCCTGATGAGCATCTTCCCAACAGAGCCAAGTATATGACCTTTTCCATCTGTGCTTTTCTTTTGAAACAGCTGGGTAGGGACCGACTTGTCATTTGAGGGATGCTCATCCTCTAGTTACCATACATAGCAAGCATTTTATTGTCCTATTTTTCTTTATATTCTTAAGCTTTTTTAAAGAAATTGACATAAAATCTTAACAGTAACACTCATTTTTTGTCTGCTTTAAAAATTTAGTTCATTAGCTGAACATTACTGTTTCCTTAAGTTATTAAAGGAAAGTTAGGTTAAAATATAGTATCAAATGTTAAATAATCAGCCAAGATCAGATTTTGGCAGGTAGTGAGTAATTATATTTCAAGTACGTTCTGGCAGGGCTTAGTGAGACAAAAAGTTGCTATGTGGCTAATGTAGAGTGGGAACCAGCAGAGAGGAGAGGGCCTGCACTGTCCTGTGCTGGAAGAGAACTGCCCATGCCAGTGTCTGTAGATACCACAGCAGCCAGAGTTCTGGCCCTGGCATGAGGACTGGAAGGGCCCAAGAGCCCTAACTGCAGTACTCAGATCCCCACCTTGGTTTTCAGGTACTTCCAGTGTAGCCTCCAAGTACGAAGAGCTGGAGTGCCTCTACGCAGCTGTCGGGAAGGTCATCTACGAAGGGCTCACCAACTACGAGAAGGCCACCAATGCCAATCCGTCCCAGCTCTTTGGTGAGTGTGTCTTTCTTGACGTTTCCAGCAGGAGTTCAGTCTGGTATTGGTCCCTGTTTCCTAGGTGTACTTTCCTTCTTGAAAAGGCTCAGATTGTTGGCAGTAGAGTTGAGTTGAGGCATTCGTTGGGTGGCTATGTTTTGCCTGATGTCCAATAAGGCCGTTGTCCCCTGTGGTCATTAAAGTGAATGACTCCACCCCACTCACCACTGGTTCTTCCTCTGTGTTCCCTCCTCAGCCTCCAGTGAGGCCTTCGTAGTAAGGCTAATAGTCTGTGGCCTTGGAGCCTGCTGCCTCATTGTTATAGTAACCACACAGATGCTATGGGAGCTGTGTGTAAATGTGTACAGTTACTGTCTTACACAGTGTATCTACCTGTACATAAGCCACTCAGAAGACAAGGACTTGTCTCCATCTAATTGTGGAGCTTCTGGCTGAGCTAGTGAAGGAAAAATTGCTTTCTTGGGTAATCAGGGCTGCTGGACAATTTGGCCACCAGGCACCTAGAAGTTAAATGTCTAGTACTCCCTTTGCTTTTTGTCCAACTCATGTCTTTGATTAGGATTAGACTTTGGGTAGGCACCTTAAAATTTTTTTTCTCCCTTATTCCATGTTCATTTTATAAAATTTTGAAAATACAAATGAGGGAAAAGTAAATAAAAGTCCCATGTCAGCTTCTGTACCTAATAATAAACAGTCCTGACATTTTGGCATGTATCGTTTTCTGTAGACATGTATACAAATACACACAGTCCTTGTTATGCAAATGTTTGTATCTAAATTTGCAAACCAAGTAAGTTATTTTTCGATCAGTTTCTTGCTCTCCAAACTGTGGTTGCTTACTCTGTCTATTCTAGAACTATGTAGATTTGGAGAGTAATGGGGTGCTTTTGCAACTTTTTTTAAAGTGGGGTTGCCCTGAAGGTCCTGACTTCCATCATAGGATAGCACTAATATTTCCTCTTGTATGTTCTCCAAAGGAATCTCAATGAGAAGAGCTGACCTCCATTGGCCCCACCTCCCTCCTTTGTAGGGATATTAGGGGACAGGGGCAGCTGCCAGGTGAGGTGGGCCTGGAGAGATGGTCATATCAGTCTCCCTTTGTGCTAGATCCAGGGCTGGGCACTACCACATGCCCCGCAGAGGACAACATAGCAGCCAGGGACTGCAGAGCACATCCCCATTTTCATCATCATTGTTATCGTCTCTGCAGGTTGCTTATCTTAGAATGACACTGGCTATACATTACTACTCTTTGTAGAATCAGTCTTTTAACAGAGCAAGCCTGAAATTGTCTTAATTCTTGGATGATGGCATCTGTAAATAGCAAATACCCTTTGATTATTCTGGGATGTGATCCCTGAATAAGGATTTAAAATTTTATGTGTATGAACTGTAATCTGGAGTTTTATGAAAAAAGAAAAAAAATTAGAAAAAAAATAAAATTTTACATGTAGGTCAGGATCAAGAGGACTGTAAAGGTATCAGTTATGAAGATAGTACTTGGTATTCATGTTCTAGTGCTGGCTTTGCTGATTTTTATTGATCTTACGAAGTTTTTCAGAATGGAGTACAAATGGAATTCTAAGATATTTTTCATGTCTAGATAAGGTAGATTTTTTAGCAGAGTTTTCTTCCTTTTTCCCCTTGTTTTTCCCCAACACATCAGATAAAAAACCTAACTTGGGGTGGTTTAACATAACCTAAAAATAAAACCCAGAACTGAAGGTAAGAACGTTGTGTCTACTGACACACAAAAGTCAGTTCTTAGGCACGATGATTTGACATAAATAAGAATTAGAAGTGAGAATATAGGCTTGGAGCCCATAACTCAGTGGTTAGGGTGCCGGCCGCATGGATGGGGGCTGGTGGGTTCAAACCTGGCCTGAGCCTGTTAAAACAAACAAACAAAAAGAAAATAGCTAGGACTTTGTGGCAGGAGCCTGTAGTCCTAGCTACCAGGGAGGCTGAGACAAGAGAATCACTTGAGCCCAAGAGTTTGAGATTGCTGTGAACTGTGATACCAGGGAACTCTATTGAGGGTAACATAGTCAGATTGTGTCTTGAAAAAAAAAAGTGGAAGTGATAATATAATGCTTCAAAATGCAGAGGAAGCTGTGTAAATACTTGAGATGTTAGCATCTGGAATTGATCTGTACTTAATACAATGTTTTAGATAGCAGGTTTTTGTTACTTTTGTTGTTGTTACTATTTCATGAAACAATTGGCACCTTCTATGCTTTAGGGACCCTTATGATTCTCAAGTCCGCCTGCAGCAACAACCCGAGCTACATAGATAGGCTGATCTCTGTCTTCATGCGCTCCCTGCAGAAGATGGTCCGAGAGCATCTGAATCCACAGGCAGCATCGGGCAGCACAGAAGCAGCCTCAGGTGATAAACTCTCCACCCCAGGTTTTTCCCCCAGACTTTGTGGAGCACTTGGATGGTGCAGACTGTGTGATTGGACTCTGAAGTGGACCTGAATTAACGTGCAATCTTGTTTTTATGTGATTTGGTATCATTTGCTCTTCAACAAAGGGATATAAAATCAAGACTAATTTTAAAAATGAACTGTTTTTAAGCCAGGCATGGTAGTTGGCCTGTAGTTCTAGTTAGCTGGGCAGATGAGGTGGGAGGATTGCTGGGAGCTGGGAGGCTCAGTGCTCTGTGATAAGCCTGTGAATGGCCACAGCCTTCCAACCTGGGCAACATAGTGAAACCTGGCTCTTTAAAAAAAAAAAATGAAGTGCTTTTAAAATTTGTGAATGTTAACAGTGAAGGAGTTAGTTGGATTTTTATGCTAATCATTCTCTACTAAATGAGAATTAGTTTGCATTTGCTATAAATCAGGGATTGCTTTTTTCGGAATTATTTTTGAAGAATTACATCACAACTTCCAGACATGAGCTGTGGGCTCCAGGAATTTGGATGCTCTGTGGGTGTAGGGGTGGTGGTTACCCCGGGCTGTGGTTGGCACAGCTATTGCCTTAGAATGCAAGGTCCATGAGTGTGACATCAGGGCAGGGTATAAAGAGGCAAGGGTGACCTGAACTGGTCCCATCAGTGTTTCTCTTGCCCTCGTGCGTAGGGCTTCAGTGGGGCCACCCTTAGAAGGTATGGTAGTAGTAAGAGTCTTCAAATCTCAGGATTCTAATTGCTGAAGAAAATATTTGGAGAAAATGGGCAGGACCCAACATGGGGCATGTCTTCTTTCTTCCTGTGAACAGGTACAAGTGAGCTAGTGATGCTAAGTCTGGAGCTAGTGAAAACGCGTCTGGCAGTAATGAGCATGGAGATGAGGAAGAACTTCATTCAGGCCATTCTCACATCGCTCATTGAGAAGTCACCTGATGCCAAAATCCTCCGTGCTGTCGTCAAAATTGTAGAAGAATGGGTGAAGAATAACTCCCCAATGGCAGCCAGTCAGGTCAGCTGGGAGACTTCCTTTGAACATGAAAGAAAGTCAGGCATCACATTCCCCATTGGCTTTCTGAAAATTACTTAAGCAAAATGTTTTCTTCTCCTATATTTTCATTGAGAAGACAGATTCTTCTCAGTGCGCTTAATAGATTTGAAGTAGAAACTTTAGATTAGCAGGTTGGTTGTCTTAATGTGGCTTGCCTTCTGTTAAAATGTTAAATGAACCTTTTACCCTCCTATGGTGTTGAAAGTAAACCAAAAGATAATGATGATATTTATCTCAGTGAGATGCCTACAAATTTCTGTTTTTTTTTTTATAATTTAGTTGCTTTCTCTCCAAAGCAAGTTGTAGTCTCTGTAACATTATATTGGCATGTTTTGACTTTTGTGTTTAGAAATGACCTTGTCTTTTTGTACTTGGCAAAAATTGTAGGAGCTTAAAAAGGAAGTCTTTTAAACATATCTTTTCTCAAATAGGAGTAATTGACCTTTTCTTTTAAAAAACAAATTTCAAACAGACACCTACACTGCGGGAGAAGTCCATTTTGCTTGTGAAAATGATGACCTACATAGAAAAACGTTTTCCAGAAGACCTTGAATTAAATGCCCAGTTTTTAGACCTTGTTAACTATGTCTACAGGTAATTATAGCAGTTAATCAAATATTACATATATTGGTCCATAATGTGCTCTGACCAACCAGCACAATGTGACTTCAGTCTTTTACTTTCACCTAAGTTTAAAATACTGGTTTAAATACCAGTCATATGTAACATGTTTGGTGTCAATAATAAACCTTTTGCTGAAGTGCTGCGTGAGTCTGCTCCAATGGATACTATGGTCTTTGCCTTCATCATGGCACTTCAGGACAGTGATGTCCATCTGTTTAATGTTTGTTTGCTCATGGAGTCTTGCCCAGCTCTGATATCTTGGTTTATGCCTTTGATTACAGGGATGAGACACTGTCTGGTAGTGAGCTAACTGCGAAACTTGAGCCTGCCTTTCTGTCTGGGTTGCGTTGTACTCAGCCACTCATCAGGGCAAAGTTCTTTGAGGTTTTTGACAACTCTATGAAACGTCGGGTCTATGAGCGCCTGCTTTATGTGACCTGTTCCCAGAATTGGGAAGCCATGGGGAACCACTTTTGGATCAAGCAATGCATTGAGGTAGGGTGGACTCAGCTCACCACCTGTGGCCAGAGGGCAGTCCTGGCTTTTCTGAGCCGGGGGTGGAGTGGAGGTGGTGGGGATGGGGGGGTCCAAAGCTGGGAGGCACTCACACATTCTAAGATGAATTTGAAATCTCCAACATAGGTGGCTCCCGTAGTGCAGTGGGTAGGACGTTGGCCACATACCAAGCCTGGCAGGTTCAAACCCTACCCAGGCCAGCAAAAAACAATAGCCAGGCGTTGTGGCGCGTGCCTATAGTCCCAGCTACTTGGGAGGCTGAGACAAGACAATCTCTTAAGCCCAAGAGTTTGAGGTTGCTATGAGCTATAATGCCATGGCACTCTACCGAAGGTGACATAATGAAACTGTCTCAAAAAAACAAAACAAAACTGAAATCTCCAACATAAACCTTTTAATCTCTAGGAAGAAATAAAGATTTAAAGCCAAGTTTCATCCAAAACTTTTTTTTTGTGGGGAGAGTGATTTTAAACCACTTATCAGAAAATGGAATATTTTTTAGTTTTATAGGCAAAGATTCAATTTTCTTGATATATAAAAGATTTTCAAATTTTGTCTACATGCCCTAGGAAACGTAACCACGTATAATGAGTGTTAGTAGTCCTCTCTCTTAAAGCAGGTAAGTAGAGCAGCCAGGCCAGAGTGGCCTGATGGTACTATTGGTTTGAATCCTTAGTATAAAGCGTCAGGTGCCAGCCATAGAGGTGTGTTTAAAATGGTCAGGGTCGTAAAGATGAGGTTCAGCCCTGCAGCAGGCTTAGCATTTCAGTGGAAGGTAGTTAGATGTTCTGTGACATTTCTAACAGGATTGTAGGGAGACTTCTACTAGTTTGCAGGTTATTCAAGCCAGCTAGCCTTCATTCAACTTAAGGCAGCAGTCAGCTTAGGTTTTCTGTAGCAGATTACAAGTGGTAAGCAAGTTAATTCCTGTCTGCCTACCTAGAATGAATGAAACCAGGTTATTACTTTGTCTAATATGACAACTGAGACCGAAGGACATTAAGTTCTTTTTGACGAGCAGAAGTGGCACCGGTCTCAGTAAGAGCTTGCCCGTGTTTTTCCTGTCTGTGCTGTAGGCATCATATATTTGGAATGTCACTGATGGCAATACAGTGGGTAGAGGTCCCTGCTTTACCATCACTCATTCAAGAGACTTACTCATTGCTGAGTGCCAGGCACTGGGTCAGGTACTGAAAATACAAAGACACATAAGGCACAGAGTCCTCCAGTCCTTCCATGTTTCTGGTCTGTCACCGGCTCTTAATAGCTCAAGGTCCATCATCTCTCACAGGGACAATGGGAGCAGTTTCCTTGGTGTTCTCTAACCCTAACCCTTCCTTTCCTGTCTATCACAGTTTTCTTTGTCATTACAAAATTGTTCTTAAAGAATACAGCAGATCACATCACTTCTTACCATTGTATTTGATAAAATCCAGTCTCCAGGTTGTGGTTCTGCAGACCCCTGGTGGCTGGACCTTTCCCTTCTCAGCAGCCCCATCCATGTCGCCATCAGACTTAGCCATGTTGGCCTTACATGATCTTTTTAATAATTTATTATTATTATTGTAAACTGACAATTTATAATTAGGTATGTTTATAAAGTTTTATTATGATTTGTGAATGTGGAATAATTAAATCAAACAGTTTATACATCACTTCATATATTTAATTTTTTATGGTGAGAACATTTGAAATTTAGTCTCGCAATTTTGAAAAGTACAATACTGTTACTAACTGTATTCACAGATGTCTTCTGTGTCTGTGAGGTCCCTTTAAGGAGACATAGCGGGAAAGATGCTGAGCCTGTACTTGGACCTGCTGAGTCAGGGACAAGACCTGATCTGAGTGAGGGACAAGTGGGGGAGAAGTGTGGCCTGAGCTTATGTCTGGGGGACTGTCCACTGTGTGCTCTGAATGCTGTGTATGTGACTTAAGTTTGTCTTCTTTTCCACAAACCTCCCTAGCTTCTCTTGGCTGTGTGTGAGAAGAGCACCCCCATTGGTACCAGCTGCCAGGGAGCCATGCTCCCGTCTATCACCAACGTCATCAACCTGGCTGACAGCCATGACCGAGCCGCCTTTGCCATGGTAACGCATGTCAAGCAGGAACCTCGTGAGCGGGAGAACAGTGAATCCAAAGAAGAGGTGAGCTCCCTGGACAGAATTTCCATGCCTGCTGAAGAATTTTTTAGATAGCATTAGATGTTTTGGGGACAAGAACAATAGCAATGTGTCAAAACCCATCTCTACCTCAGAATGCTGAATGTGGTACCTGAGTGCAGTTAGATATTTTTTCTCAAGTTAAAATTGAGAAGTATCTTTTTTTTGCAGCATGATATGGTTTAGAGATAGATCACTTTATTACCAGCTAGTACTGCTTAGTGTGGAATATCTTACCATTTTGTGGTTTTTCTCTCCAAGTGAGAAATAGCCCTTATTGTGTTATAAAGCTCTGTCTCTGCAAAGGAACCATAGCTCTCTCTAGTTTCCCAGCAGCCTGCTGAGAACCTTCCTGTCTGCCTAGTCCTGGAGGAGCATTGGGAGCCCTGGGCTAAGGCTGATGTCCTCCATGGGGGAGTGGTTGATGCTGCTCCAGGCAGAGATGTTTTTAGGCTGTATTTCCTTTAAGTTGTTGGCTTATGGAAGCTCAGTCTGTCTGGAGCGTTGGAGTTTAGAAGACAGTGACCCAGTTTTGTTGACGGGGTGCTGCACCATCTTTGTTCTAAAATGGGTAGTTATTCCACTCCCATGTGCAGGGTATCTGCTAATTTTATTAACAAATAAGAATTTAAATTTGTTAACTGTTACTGCTAAATGCTAGGTCACTTGGTGATTTGATCTTGTATTTCTGTGATCTTCCTATGTGAACTGAATTACCAGCTTTGAAGTGATTCTTCTGCATTTTCAAGGGCGCTCACCAAATTGTTTGTATCTCGACTTAGAGGAAGAGATTGAGTTGACTGAACCCCCAGAAGCTTCAGACAAAAACTTCATTCCTCTTTGGGAATCAATCATATGAAACACTGTGCTGACAACATTCTATGCCATGACCCTGAGAATATTTTTAATTTGAATGAGCAAGGCAGCTAAGCAACTACCACATTTTGCCATCATGAGCTCCCATGTATATTGTGCACCCATTTGTTTTGGCCCAAATTTTCAGGGGAAAAAGCTTTTCATTTTAATTTTTTATTTTTTTATTTTTGAGACAGGGTCTCATTAGGTCGCCCTCAGTAGAGTGCTGTGGTGTAACAGCTCACAGCAACCTCAAATTCTTGGGCTTAAACGATTCTCTTGCCTCAGCCTCCCAAGTAGCTGGGACTACAGGCACCCACCTCAACGCCCAGCTATGTTGTTGTTGTTTGTTGTTGTAGTAGTAGTAGTGGTTGTCATTGTTTGGCAGGCCCAGGCCAGGTTCGAACCCGCCAGCCCTGAGGTATGTGGCTGATGCCTTAGCCGCTGAGCTACAGGTACCAAGCCTCATTTTAACTTTTAATTTAAATTTTTATTTATTTTTATTTAGGTACCTGTCTTTGTATTATGAAGGAATTTTAGCACATTTTATTTTATTTATTTACTTATTTTGAGACAGAGTCTTGTTATGTCTCCCTTAGTAGAGTGCTGTGGTGTAACAGCTCACGGCAACCTCAAATTCTTTGGCTTAAACGATTCTCTTGCCTCAGCTTCCTAGTAGCTGGGACTATAGGCAGCACATTTTTTTTTTAACATATTATGGTATAAGAAATGTTGTGTAACAAATAATTGCAAAACACAAGAACAGATACAAGGTATAAGAAATTTTACCTACTGGTAACAAATAGTTCTATTCCTGTATGATGCATATCCTTATTTTCCCTTTAAAAATTTGGACTGGGCCGGGCTTGGGGGCTCATGCCTGTAACCCTAGTACTCTAGGAGGCCAAGGCAGTTGAATTGTCTGAGTTCATAGGTTTGAGACCAGCCTGAGCAAGAGCAAGACCCTGTCTCTAAAAAAAGTAGCCAGACATTATGGCGGGCGCCTGTAGTTCCAGCTACTCGGGAGGCTGAGGCAAGAGAATCACTTAAGCCCAAGAGTTTGAGGTTGCTGTGATCTATGATGCTACGGCACTCTACATAGGGCAATAAAGTGAAACTCTGTCTCAAATAAAAAATTTGGGTGAAAAAGTATGTATTATATCTGGCAAAATATGGTATATTGCATTTTGAAGGATGATAGGCTATAATTCCTAAGTACTCTTTATTATTTTTACTGTTTAAAAGTTATACTTTTAAATTTTACTTTTCACAACTCAAATATGAAAGCAGAATGCCAACATTTTTCATCGTCATTTTAAAAAAGAGAAAGGAGGGGTCTGCTTTAGTTAATTTAGTTTTTGTTTATTTTAGAATTCAAGATTATTTAAGTACTAATAAATTCCTAGGAATTTAACAAAAGTTTTATTTGACCAAAATTGTAGCAAGAAGTCTATAGGTGTTGTGCTTGTTGGATTTTCTTTCACTCTTTGATTTTTGGTTTTGCTTGTTTGCCTTTCTTGTTTAGGATGTAGAGATAGATATTGAATTAGCTCCTGGAGATCAGACCAGCACACCCAAAACCAAAGAACTTTCTGAAAAGGACATTGGAAATCAGCTACACATGTTAACCAACAGACACGACAAATTTCTTGATACACTCCGTGAAGTGAAGGTCTGTATGCAAGTTTGAAACAGTAGTGGTATTTGCCCCTAAATATTTTGAACCTGGAATCAGGACTGTACCATAGCAGTATAAATTTTCACCAGTTAACAATTTCCTTTGAGAAAATTATTACAGTTTTTTATGGGAGAGACTAAGAAAAAGAGTTTAATTTCTCCACTACAGTCCTTTAAAAGAAATGGTCAAATCGTTTAGTAAAAACATGTGATGAAACATAATGCTAGAAGGATTTAATGTGCTAAATAAAGTCCACTTGGTAGAGCTGGGGACCTCCAAATGCATTTGTTTCTTGAGATCTAGCCAGGTAGAAACTCTGTGGTTTCTCCAAGCCCTCAGGTTAGTTTTGAGTATTATTGTTTTTATGTAATGACTAAGAAAATCACTTAAAGTTTCATATAACAAGTTACTTTTGAAGAGTATTACAAAGAAACTGATCATTCTATTCATATCAGGAATGAGGGGGAACAGACTACTTATTGCAAATAATTTTTGTTAAAATCTTTTAGAGATCTGAATTCTGAATTTCTGCATTAAGTGAGTCCTTGAATTTGTGTCTGTTAGAGGGGACAGTAAGCTGAGCATCCTGGACCAGGCAATTTTGTAGACCCCCTATTCCTTTTGCTGTCATTACTAGAAAGAAGGGCTGCATGACCATGTCCCCAAGGCCAAAGGTATTTCTTGGCTGATGCTCATCATAAGTTACCTTGTAGTTACTAACTCATCAGTTGCCTTGGCATCAGTTTTTTTATCAGCTCATTATGGAAATTTCTATTAAGAGAGTTAGTTTTAGGGCAGTGCCTGTGGCTCAGCGAGTAGGGTGCCGGCCCCATATACTGAGGGTGGTGGGTTCAAACCCAGCCCAGGCCAAACTGCAACAAAAAAATAGCCGGGCGTTATGGTGGGTGCCTATCCCAGCTGCTCAGGAGGCTGAGGCAAGAGAATCACCTAAGACCAAGAGCTGGAGGTTGCTGTGAGCTGTGACGCCATGGCACTCTACCGAGGGTGACAAAGTGAGACTCTGTCTCTATTAAAAAAAAAAGAGAGAGAGAGTTAAATTCTAACAGTACATTGTAGAAAGTGTTGATGTTTGGCTTACTTGCTAAAATTTTTTTCTTGGGTGAATTGGCCATAGGGGTGCATTTCTTCTCTCCTTCTGAGGCCTTGACTGCT
>CAUYRH010097698.1:0-23297 GCA_963574655.1 Perodicticus potto
AAGCTCTCTCCGTTCCTCTCCCGGTCTTTCCCCGTCTCCTCCTCTAGGCCTCTAGCCTCAGGGTATATATAGGTGTATGGGTTCCTTGGCCAGGAAACGAATGAATGCAGTCCCTTCCGCCGGGGGCAAGGTGAATGAGTGCATCAATGAATGGACACAATGCTATCCGGGCATTAATCTGTAACTGTAAACATATTTTCATTCAATTAACCCTGACTTTATTTGTGTGGATAAGCCCCTTTCCCAAGACAGTTATTTTTCTGTTATCAATATAATTCCCTCTGCTGAGCTCCTGAACTTCCACCATTATAGAACAAAAAATAACCAGTTCTGATCCACACGCCACAACCAAATATGAGCCAGTGTTCTTTATAACTGGACCAGAGGTCTGGAAACTACTATTTTGGGCCACATCTGTTCTTGTAAAGTTTTACTGGAACACAGCCATGCCCATTGTTTTGTGTTGTCTGTGATTATTTTCTCACTATAGTGGTGAAGTTGATCAGTTGTGATAGAGAGTATATGACCCACAAAATCTAAAATATTTATCTTCTGGCCCATTATAGAGGTTTCACTATCCCCAGACTTCACTAATAACTTAAAATCAACATCAATTACCCACACTTGTTATCATGAAAGTGGCAGCCAAGATGGTAGCAGGATCTTGACAAAATACAAAATGCTTTTCTCCTTAATCCTAAAACTCCATTCAAATCTGCGCCTTTAAACATGGACAAGAAGTATACATCCTGAAGAGGGGGGCAGCCAGCACCTCTAAGACCTGAACTATCTTTGAGAGAAAATGGGCATCTTTATTCAATAAATATTCCTATTTTTTCCTTCTTTTTTAACTTACTTTTTTCTCATCCTGCTACCAGAAATACCATTTATGGCAAGGCATAGTGTAAAAAAGGAAGCAATTTCTTCAAACTGTGAATTTTAAAACATAGCTACTCATACAAAAATTTAACTGTTCAACCTGTCCAAAGGAAACACGGTTTTATTAAATCAATTGTACATCCTATACAGAAAAAAATACAATCAAATTGCCATGTAAATAATTTTCAGTAGCTAAAGGATGATAAGCACTTTGGGAGAACAAATTTTAGAATCAACCCATGCAAGAAATTATGAATCGCTAAGGAGTTTCCTGGGAACAAACTAATCTACTTACTTACTGATTATAGTGATAAATAAAAGAACAAATCCCACTTCTCATGGTGCAGGAAACAATTGCCCAATCCCAGGATGACTTTCTGTTAGGCTAGTGTGGGACTAGAAAATCTACATTTTCAACCAGTTCTCCAGATTCTAATGCAGATAGCCCTTAAACCAGGCTTTACAAAACACAATTTTTATTTTCTCCACTGGTATTACACATCAATACAAACCCACCTAGTAACAACCATTTGAAAACGATAAAATAATATACACATATAGTAAGTAAGAGAAGAAAATTCAGTTTCTAAAACTTGGTAGAATAAATATATATTTTTTCACAGACAGGATATCTTAAATGACAAAAAAAAAAAAAAAGAAAGAAAATCTTCAAACCTTGGTAAGGACGCTGAAAATTTCTCCCGGCATTGCATCATCTTTCTATTAAATTTGTCCACTGAATCCCCTTTGGTAAAAAAATATTTTGTTGAATGGAATTAAATTCATCAATATGTTTGCCTTATAGGTTATGCTTTGAAAATGTAAGATGTATTCCTTTACTAGGTTTGAGAGTATTTTTTATGAACTATTGCTTTTCCTTTCGAAAATAAGTTTAATCCAAAGAGAAATCATCTTGTACTCAATGGGAATTAAGTTTTTATTTTTTCCATATGGGTGGAAAGTTTTGTTTTGTTTTATAATATATCTATTTCCCATTGATTTATGGTGCTGTCATTCGTGTGTGTGTGTATGTGTGTGTGTATATCCACAAATTACCTGTACACACAGAGGTCTATCTCAGTTTTTCTCTACTATTTCACACTGGTCTATCTCATTCTTGCATTAATTCACATAGCTTTTATTACTATATCTTTTAGAATATTTTTATTTATGCATCATACAGCTGTCTTTGTATGTCATATAGAATTTATGGAGCATTGACATTTAAATGATATTAAGTAATCCTACTCAATATCATAGACTGTCTTTCCATATCTTCATTTTCATCACATAGATCCTATGTTCTTGG
This sequence comes from Perodicticus potto, assembly GCA_963574655.1. NCBI lineage: Eukaryota > Metazoa > Chordata > Mammalia > Primates > Lorisidae > Perodicticus > Perodicticus potto. The sequence goes on from CAUYRH010097698.1 coordinate 2,189, forward strand.
TTAAGCCCAAAGTATTTTTGAATTTTTACTGATTTTAGACATTATTTTTAAAAAGGAAATACAAAAAAGGAAAAATATAGACTCATTTATGAAACTAGGTGCATCTTAAAAATTTAGCTAACCAAGAAAATATGGCAAAGGTTAGGCAGCACCTGTGGCTCAAAGGAATAAGGCGCTGGTCCCATATGCTGGAGGTGGCGGGTTCAAACCCAGCCCCAGCCAAAAACCGCAAAAAAAAAAAAATATGGCAAAGGTGATGGGCTAGGACTACGTTGAGTGGGCTATGTAATACAGTAAATGTATAGAACATCACACCTGTGAACAGTTAGAACTATTGAGTTCCACAAGTTTTCCTGATAATAGTCAACACAATATTAAGCTATTATCTACGACAAAGCACAACTCAAATCATGACTCCTTTAATCAAAAATAACACCTTGAAAGCCAAAAAAGATGACTCCTTTAATTATGACTCCTTTGATTGAAAATAACACTTTGATAGCCACATAAGATGAATAAAAAATTATTTATTTATAAATGCACAGATGAAAATTATCAGTCCTCCTTGGAATATTATACTCAGATAAGTCGCCAGTCATTTAGAACAAAATGTAAAGACTCATAAAATGTACCTCTTCTTTATCCCTTTTTGAAACTAGTTGACTTGAGTTCGTCAAAAGTGAGATTATCCTGAGTGGGCATGACTTATGAGTAGTCATGAACCTGTAAAGAAGGTGAAGCATCTGAGTAACAAAGGTGAAACAAATCCTGTGTTGTGGGAGGAAGCGACCCCAAGGCAAGTATCTGAGGGTGGCTTGTAGGTGCTGAGAACACTCTCCAACCAACAGCCAGCAAGAAAAGTGGACATTAGTCAGCCACAGGAAATTAATTTTTCCAAGAACTAGTGAGCCCTCAAGAGGACTCTGTATGTCAAGAGATAACACCCTGTTAGATACCTTGTTTTTAACCTGGAGATACCCTATGCCAACTAACCCATATGCAGACTTCTGATCTATGAAGGCTGTCAGATAAATAAATTGTGTTACTTTAAACTGCCATATTTGTGGTAATTTATTATGCAGCAATGGAAAACTAGCACACTTACAGAGAAAGAAATATGAGTACTTCCATCAGGATGACACTGTGACTCTATAATATGACAACACCCCACCCTCTGGCCAGAACATATGGAAATGAGAAATAAACTATAAAAAGGTAAAATATAAAAGACCAAAAATCATTCAGAAACAGAATGTGGTCTGTCTCTGTGGGCCAAGAAATAGGTCCGACTGTAGCCACACACTTGCTGCCCTCAGTCTGGGGACAGGCAGAGGCAGATGAGTTGACCTCTGAAGGGGGAATGGTGACTTTTTCATGTGAGGTAGAAAACCAGTGTTAGACTCACTTACTGAAACCAAAGCTGGGGTTGGAACTCACACACCGAGGAAAGGTGAACATAAATAAAGCCACTGCTATCGTTTACCCAAGCCTGTCACTGCACTGGAAGGAGATGAAAGTAGTCTTGTGACCCGTCCTAAGATAACCTGCCATGGGCCACACGTGCAGGCTGACAACAGCTGTGTCATCATAGATCTAAAACCTACTCCTGGCCCAAGGGCTTGATGGGCTGGAGCAAAGACAAAGTCTTTCCCGAGTTCAGAGTGTGCACAGAGACAGAAAAGGGAAAAGAAGTTGTACCTAAACCTGTAAATTAAGTTTCAATATTTGTGAAGAAAACTAATGCTAAGGAGACACTCCATAAAATCAAGAGCTAGAAGAAGAATTCAATCCAGATAAAGTAAAAATAATGGAAGAATAAGGAAAAGGTCTTGCTCTAAGATTTGATTTTCAAAGAGAACATCAAGGAATTACATCCATAACATAGAACAAGAAAGTATCAAATATGTGTCCAGAAATGAGATAAGAAGTGGATATAGATGGGCGCGGTGGCTCTCACCTGTAAACCTAGCATCTCGGAGGCCAAGGCTGGTGGATTGTCTGAGCTCACGCGTTCCAGACCAACCTGACTAAGAGTAAGACCGTCTCTAAAAATAGCTGGGCATTGTGGCGGGTGCCTGTAGTCCTACTCAGGAGGCTGAGGCAAGAGAATCACTTGAGCCTAAGAGTTTGAGGTTGCTGTGAGCTGTGACACCAGAGCACTCTGCCAAGGGCACCAAAGTGAGACTGTCTCGAAAAGAAAAAGAAATGGATATGAAAAGAACAAATTAAAATTCATTGATTAATATGATTCTTAATAATCATTAACCTTTTGAAAAAAATAAAAATACTAGAGGCATCAAACATAAATTTTTGTAAAAAAAAGACCAAAATTTAACACAAAGCAACATAAAAATTAAAGAAGAAGTTAACTAAAGAGTAGAAAGGGAAAACAGAAAAGAAAGTAGGGAAGACGGTTTGAAAATTGCCCTAGGGGAGAAATTCCTTAAGCTCTTAGGCAGTCCTCTGGAGCATTTGCTACCCCAGTTGTTTTGCTTCAAATTTCTTTTTCTCCTTTGGAAGCTCAAAATCCATCCCTATACCCAAATTTACTATTTAAATACCAGGCAAGTTTACCATCTGACCAACCTGTAGTTGAAACATCAATCCTCCCCATGGGTTCCTATATGTTTGCTCACATGAGCACACCGCCCGAAACACTTCCATAAGGATGTGTCTTTATCATGTGTTCTCTGAGTGTTTTAAGGTTTTCTTGATTGTAAAAAGAGAACAATACCAAAAATCTAAGATTTTCTTCAAGTTCCTATAATTTTTGAACTTGATACCTTTTATCATTCCTGTTTCAGACTGGAGAATTTTGCTGACAGTGGATATGAAGTAAAAGATGCATGTGTTTGGAACTTCCGGGTTCCAGTAGCCAGCAGGTGGCTGGGACGCATGACTGGGCAGGAAGCTGGCTATCTGGCAGTGCGTTATTGATTGAAGCTGCTTTCCTAGAGAAGTGAAATGGTGACCCACTCCTTTGTTCCCCTGAAGTCAGACATTTTTGAATTCCTCCTAATCTAGCTCTTGGAAAAGACAGTAAGGGAATGGTTGTTTCCATGTCTGTCTTTCTGGGTTCTGAGCTAATAATAAGCAAGGGCTGTATCTTTTTCACCCTCATTTGCCCATCACGTATCACAGGCACTAGGAAATTGTTAATAATTTTTACAAGAGAATGGATTCATGAATTTATAATGTGTTCTTTATGTAGTTTAGCAGAACTTAAAGCTATAACAATCACTGAGAGGAAATGGGCAGAAAAAAAAAAATAAAAGAAGGCCAAAATATATCCCTAAGAAGAGCTACATTTAAAGGACAAGAGAGACATCATCTAAAAAGATGGAAAAAGAGAAATATAAAAGCTATTGGAATAACCTTATAAGACCTTCAAGTTTTCAGAATGTCAGGATGAAAAGGTCTTCAGTGGTGTCGGTCAAAACCGTGGGAAGTAGAAAGGGGGCTTAGTGAAATCAGAAGACTCTGTGTGTTTCCACTAAGGCTCACACTTCATTTCTTGAGACAAAGTTTTCTAAAATCAATAGAAATCTTATGAGGCTAGTGATGCATTCTACACTCCTCTGCACAATGGGTGTTTAAATTATTGTGTAAAAAAAGGTATACACTTCTGAAATTGAATGAAAATATAAAGATCTCTCCATAATAGTCAAACTCCACATATTTCTCTTAGCATAACACTTATGAGATCTCAACCTGTAATGAAAAACTCAGAAATATACTTTTACGGTGATTAAGATAGTCACCAGAAAACAATCTTAATTTGGTTCATAATAGTAAATATAGGTATATGAATGGATTTCCTTTTTATTCTAGCTGTAGAAATTATTTGAAATAGTGAAATACTCAAACTTTATCCATGTTTACCCTATAATAACTTCAAAAATGCTTTTCTTTCTTTTATCTATCTTTTCTCCTGAAGACAACATCTATTAATTTATAGTTTTACAATGTTATTTTAAAAGTATTCTTATGTACAAGAATCCCAGAGGCAAGAATATCTTTAATGCCAATTCATTTTTATTTTTAAATTAGGGGTTGTTCTTCCTTAAAATTGTTGGTGCTGAGACATTAATAATAATGTTGATTTTTCTGAACTACAGAGCCTTGCCAAAAATTGGGCATGGCACCAAATATAAAGGCGGAACTTTGTTCCTCAATAGCTTTTAATACAAACTGTGGCTCTAATCCTGGTCTTTGTAATGGGAGAGAGAGTTCGTGAAGGAAATCATCATTGAAATTAAGCACAAAGAAGCAAGTCGAATAGCTAAATGATTTTAAATTGAACGTATCTTTATTAGTTTCAAATGACTGGCATTAAATAACTAACATTACTCCTATGGCACAAAGGGTACATTTTTAAAAGAATTGTTTCTATCTGATATACAACAAAATGAAGTTCTACATTGTAAAAACACATTTCTGGATATATAACTGGGGATATGAAATATGGAATAAAATAAGAATGTGATACATACAATTTACAGTATCCAAACCAAATAATGACTTCCACTTAAGATAAATGTATTGTTATTTTTCAAAACAAAAATTAAATGCTTAAATTCAAAAATTTTATTAATGTAACAATATTCCAAGAAACAATCAGAATCTTTATAATACTGGTAGAGATCGTACTGTCTATTTGGCAAACTAATAGTACACTTTTATAAGTCAAGCAAAGAAATGATATATTTTGTTCAAAAATAATTAAAACACTGAACTTAGAATACCCAAAGTGTTAATGAGGTGCTGGTAAAAGAATCTTAGCCAAAAAGTGTGACTCACTCATTCTCTGTATATACTGGGAACCACAGTTTTGTCATTCAGCATCACCATTTGAAAAGTGGGCAATTATCTCAGAGGGAAAGAGAGATTCATAAATCAGATTTAAAACATCCAAGAATTAACTAGCAATATATGTAAGTAGTGAGAACTGTGGACTACAAAAGAAATGGCAGGAAACATTCTTTGGGGAAAATAGACACAAAGGAATAGAAAGAGCTGAAATAATAACAATATGCAAAGAGTCTAAAACTAAGAAACCACTCAGTCAGCACTGATGCTGCATTAAGTCACCACTGACGCATGCAGAATAAAGAACGCAGTTGACCTTGATGTAAGATTGCTCTTGGTACCTTCTACCACTAAATGAGCTATTTCACAAATACTTTAAATTTATAAATGCTATTCACATCTCTAGCTATTAAAAATTAAGTTTTTCTATTTTTATTATACATTGGTAAATTATAGCTGTATATATTTATGGAGTACAAAGTGATATTATGATTTAAACATATTATGCAAAATCATTTTGAATTTAAGAAAGTCTAGCCATATTTTCAATATCTTCATTCACCTAATATGATGTTCAGTCCAACAAATCTGTGCAAAGAATCTTCTGCATAAAATTTCATGTGGAAGGCATCGAGCAAATAAAGGGAAAGCATACACAAGTTCTACCATCAATAAATTCAATATTCTTCTCAGTAGATACCTAGTAATGGGATTGTGGGATCAAATGGAAGGTATTCCTTTAGCTCTTTAAAGATTCCCCGTACTTCTTTCTGCAGGGCTGTATTAGTTTGCAATCCCACCAGCAGTGTATAAATATTCTCTTCTCTCCATACCCTCTCCAGCATCCCTTTGCAATGTAAGAGCATACAGCACACCTCCTGGGTGAAGGGCTCGACAACAACTTGGACTTTCATTAAACAAACACAAACTAAGTAACCCGATGGTTTATACCCCTATATTAATCTGAAATTAAAAAAGAAATAAGTTCAATATTCAGTGAACAAGAAGTCCAACCTGATAATTACAATACTGTTTGCTATCTACGTCTCTGAAAACAAAATACAAACATAGTATAAAAATGTAAGTACTTGGATCTATAGAGGATGAAGAAGTTGTGGGGGAGGATTATGGGAATTGCAAGAAAGGCTTCATAGGTGGCATCATACCTGAGGAGGATTTTGTACAAGACCTAACAATGTGCCAGAAAGATCAAAGAAAGCGCAACATTCCAGAGGGGAAAGTACAAACTTTTGAGAACTTACTGATAAGGAGGTGCTGCCTTCAGAGATCTGCTGGAAGTTGAACTTGAACTTCGGAGATCTGCTGTAAGTTGAACAGACCACATAGAACAAAAGAAATCACAAGACCAGGTGGTGGAGGCGCAGGCAGGGTCTAGATCACAAAGGGTGAGATATACTCTGTGCACTATGTAATTCTGTAGGCAAAAGGGAAGCCAATGAAGTGGCAGAGGGAAATGGTGCCATCTGAGATTGGTACAGATTGAGGGTTGCCAAGAAGCCCAGTTCACAGCTGTGGAAATAGTTGAGGCAAGAAACTCTGAGAGGTCAAGCTAAAGCAGTGACCATAAGAATAGAAGAGACAGACTGGACAAATTTGGGAAGTGAAAGTATTCAGGTAATGCATTAAAGGAGGCAGAGGGAAGAATGAAGAAGTTCAGGCATGGGTTTGGGTGAGTGATCAAATCAGCGCCCGTGGACACAGGGAAGAGTGGGCTGGGGATGAGGAAAGTGCACAGTTTTATTTTGGACCTAAGTTAGTAACAAATGCTTACCACTGAGGTGGGAAAATTCAGCCTGACAGAATTTTTTGAAGATGCAAAACAGCACTTGGTTACTAATCATGTTAATTACTATTTTTGTGTTTATATCATTTAACAGAAAATATTTCCTTAAATTGATGATATCTAGAAATCTGACTAAGTAGGACTCAAAATTACCTTTTCCAGAGGTGTAAACTATAAACCAAAGTTTGGGGGGCACTTATCTCCTTTGCTAGCTTTGGAATAATCTAGAATGATGTATGGGGATGATATTTCCTACTGTGGTATTCATTTCTTTTCTTTCTTTTAAATTTTTTCACTTTAGGGCAGATGTGGTGCCTATCACGCCTATCATCCTAGCACTCTGGGAGGCTGAAGCAGGTGGATTGCTTGAGCTCAGGAGTTCAAGACCAGCCTGAAGCAAGAGTGAGATTCCATCTCTACTAAAAATAGAAAAGCTAGCTGGACATAGTGTTGCACACCTGTCCCGAGCTACTCCAGAGGCAGAGTCACGGGGATTGCTCACGCCCAAGAATTTGAGGTTTCTGTGAGCTACGATCTCTCTGCAGTCTACCCAGGGTGACAGAGTGAGACTCTGTCTCCAAAACAAATAAATAAATAAAAATAAATTTTTTTCACTTTGACTTGACTCTCCTACTTGAAACAAAAGAAAACCCAGTGCTTTTCATTCTCTAATCAATTTTTTTCTAATTTTTGAGATATGCCAGAGGGAGTTAGGTGTATAGGTAGGGATAGACAAATTGTATTATCCTTTTGTCTGACAAGGAGAAACAGTACAATTGTTATGAAACTATGTGATTTTTATATAGATTTGGTTTCAAAGCCCGAAAGCTTCAATTTTGCAATTGGCCATTTTATTTTTCCAAGATACTTGTTTGGGGCTAACAGAGATATTATTATACACTAACATTTATCCGAATCTAAATGCCATCACTAAGCTTCCTCTATAAACAGCATATTATAAAAATGTCTATCCACTGTATCACCCAAGGACAGTCTTGCAAGAGCAAGTACTTATTATTTGTTGACTTTTAACGAACAAACAGAAAATGAAAACATATTTTAAAAAGTCACACGTTTTTAGATAGCACTCATAAATTTTAACGGCTATAGCTCTCTGAGCAGTCCTGCATGGAATTCAAGAGCCTGTTCTCCGACACTGGACTGCTGTGTTTATTGGTTCCTTCACTTACTCTGTGAGGCCCCGGGCAAGTTCTCAAGTCTTTGGAGTAGAGATTATGCACAAGTACTACTCTAAGTGGTTTCCATTAATTAGCCCAATTTACAGATGAAGCCATAGAGGCATTGGGAAGCGAACTAATTTGCCCAAGGACACCAAGCTAAGTAAATGCAGACCTGGGATTCTAATCAGGGCATCTGATTCCTGAGCCCAAGCTCTGTTAAAACTCCATACTGTAATTTTAATTTTAATACTTTGGTTATAATAATTATTTAGAAGTGAGCAACTATTCTTTGGGGGAGGGACAAGCAACAAATTTTCCTTAATTAAATAGGGATAGGTCTGCTGGAGGGACATAGCCCTCTCATTTATACTCTTGTATCTTAATAGTCTTACCAGGAGACAGCCTTGATGGAGAAAGTAATACACTTTGGTACCAAATAAGCCATTAACTCTCATTTCAAGAAATTCTTAAAACTACATGACAATGTTGTGCTAATCTCTTTAGTGATCCGCCACAATTGACACGAATTATTTCAAATCTTCATTGAACCTCAACGGCACCTCACACACATGGCTCAGAAGATGAGGCATTAACTTGAAGCCATCTGATGGGATATTTTTCATCTTTTTGATTCAAAACATTGAGACCTGAGTACATAGAATCCCACACATCTCACTTCCCTTCCAAGTGAACACCTGTTCCACCTTCTGTCCAGGGCCTGTCCCTGTATTAGCAACCCGGATCCTACACCACTCCTTTATTCAGAAAACCTGCCTAGAGATTATGACTGTTCCATCTTGTATTCTTAAGTATGTTCCAGTTTCAATAACCTTCCATCTAGCTTCATAGCTGCTCAACTACCATTTTATAATTTCCACTCTTAGAGCCAGACTTCCTCAAAGCATTGCCTGTACTTTTTTCTCCATCTGATCCCATCACTCACTTGTTAGGCCAAGATCCCAGCAGTAACAATCCATAGAAACAGCTTTTGCTAAAATTATCTACAGTCAACAAGTAGCTAACTCAAGTCCTGTCTTACTTGATACTTCAGCAGAATTTTACACACCCTGCTTCTGAAACACAAATTTCGTTTTCCAGCAGCTAGCTGTCCTTGACGTCCACATCAATATATCCAACTGCCTACTTAGTACACCTGCTAACGTCTCAAGGACTCTTCAAACTGAACTCAGGTGTCATCTAAACCCATCTTATTGCACAGTTGCTTATTTCAGTGAATGGCTCAATGCCAGTTGTTAATCCATGAGTCCTTCTTTAGCCTCCTTTTCCCTCACTCCTCACCCAATTTTTCATCATCATTGATATCTTCTCCTAAATATATGCATAGCCCATCCATAAACAGTGTATATGCCATATATCACAAAACATTTCTAATAGGGCTGGGACACCACCTATGATCAAACACATTAATATTTTCACAGTAAATTATTAATGTCACTATATGGGATAATTAATAACTATAGCTTCTCATCTGTTCATTTCAAGTTTGGCTGTCACATGAGTCTGATTATAAGCAAAGTTTTCAGTTATCAGAATTAAATTTCAGAATTGTGACTAAACAATTGTGAATCCATACCACAATGTATCAAGAAGTAAAGTTAAGAGCATGGGCAATGGAAGTAGACTCATGGGTTCATTTCCATCTCTATCACTAGCCAGATTTTGGACAAATGACTTAACTTCTCTGTGCCTTAATCTTCTCATCTGTAAAATGGAAATAAAAAATTACCTACTTCATAGGAATGTTTGGGGAATTACATAAAATAATCAAAGTGTTTAAAACACGGTGTAGTCCAATATTCTTGTATTTACGCAACTATGAAGACTTCTTAGCTGCAGTTTCACCGAGTCAAAGGAAATATCATTTAAAATTTGGGTAAATAATAGAAATTGTCCTTTGCCAAATGTTCAACAATTAATACTCTACAAAATGCCACATGAGTTTACCCCACATCCCAACGTTCTCTCCAGTGCTTGGCATACGTCAACTAATTTTTGTAAATCTGGAACATGAGAAAGTTACATCTCATGACTTTTATGATTCATTTAAGCATGAGAGATTCCTTTAAAAATCTTTAATTATAAGAGAATAAAATATTTCATATATTTATTGGCTATTAGTATTGCTACATTTTCATGTCTTCCCATTTTTAATTGTGACATATGTGATATTTAAAAACTCTTATTAAAGAAATAAGATGAATTTCTTCTCTTTCATATATATAATACATATATGTAACATAATACATATACGCAATATATATACATAATACTTATAATGTTATATTTCACCCATGTGGGTTGTCCCTAATGTCTCCTCAGTGGGCCTTCCTGTCATGCTCGGTCCCCAGGCAGGAGCAGTGAGCAGGCGCAGCCTTGCTGCAGTCTGGTGGTAGATTCTGAGAGCAGCCGAGTGGAGTCCATCATTCCATGTCGCCCTCTGCAACAGGAAATCTCAGCTGGGAAGTTTCATAGCAACCACAGTCAATCTCTTGGGCAATTCAGATCTACTTCTCCAGCAAGATCTCCATGGCTCCTGAGGGCTTCCTTCCTGAGAAAAAAATTATAAGGGGGATATTAGTAGAGGGCACTAGAGGCCGGCCACCGTAGTTGGTCACAGGGCCACAGCAGGTGCTCATCCGCACCTGTCTCCGTCTGCCTTTCCAAATCTCCTACACCTTTACCTAGTCTCAAGGGGTTTGGGTGGCTTCCTTGCTACTGTGACACAATCTTCCTTCCCGAGGGTGTGTTGCTTTGCCTGTCCTTTTATGGTTCCAGTGGGGCAACGAGTACCAAACACAACAAGGACTAGCTGAGTGTCACTAATATCCCTCTCTGCCCCACTGTATAAAGTTCCCTATCACCCTCCTCCCAGTCTGAGTTGTTAAACTTTTGCCATTATGGTGATCCCTCGTTTGCAAGTTCCTGGGCACAAAAAGTCAAAAGTGAGTCATGGCCTCTTTTCAAGGGCCATGACCTCCAAGCCTGCAAAGTATAGAGTTGTGGGGACAGGAAGAGCAAAGTCTTTGGGAATGGGGGCACATCCTGTTTGAATGCCTTGGTTCCTGATTTCTTATGGGGGACACAGTGTAATATATACTGTAAGGAGGTCTCTGAATTTATGCACATGTTGGATCCTGAATGATGATACCTTGCTCTGTCAGAGTGTTACCTCAGAGACTGTGCCTTTGGCAGGCATTCCAGCATTCTGTGGTGACAGCTGCTTCTGTGTGGTACGGTGTGTGACATAAGCAGTGGATGCAATGAACCCACTCCACCACTCTGTCACTGAGAAGTAGGTGCTGGTCAGATGCTACTGTGTGGCATTCAGTGCCTGTGATGGGGTATCCCATCGTCTCAAGACAGTAGCACTGGCAGAAGCTCTAGAGGGAGGAAAGACTAACCTATACCCAGAATACGTACATTCTGTGAAGGCAAACTGCTGGCCTCTCTGGGACAGAGGACACCACCATATGTACACTGTAGTTGATCAAATCAGCTCTAATATATTAGTAGTTGACTGCCGCCAAGTGACCTGTTGCTCCCCTTAATGAAGCATGTCAAACTGAGGACTCATCATTGGCACTCAACTTTGCCAAGCTTCTAAGAGCCACCTTAATAAAAATATTGCCTCATCCTACATGGTTCTTTTTTTTTTTTTTGTGGTTTTTGGCCGGGGCTGGGTTTGAACCTGCCACCTCCGGCATATGGGGCCAGCGCCCTACCCCTTTGAGCCACAGGCACCGCCCCTACATGGTTCTTGAGAAGGATTTATACACCCTTTCCAGAGAAAGTGTCACCAAGTTAGTAAATTCCTGTTTGTCCTATTTTACTTACATTCCAGCTCCTTTTTAAAGCACCCTAAAAATCCATTTCCAGGCGTAGCCCCCCAGACCCTGCCAGGACGTTATAACTAAGTCTTGCAATGTCCTCAGTGGGTAGCCTTCCCCTTATCAGGCTGAGCAGCTGCGATATGGTGGGATTCAACCTTAATCAGCTTAGAAACCAGGAAAGGAAGTAGGAAGAATTCCTCAGGGGAAAACTTGTTATCTCACATGGATGGGGCCATGGATGCAGAGTCTTCTAACAAAATGTAGACTACTTTTCTACAAGATCTGCAGATTCTACCTCCTCAAGAGCAGCAACCCTAATGTTTTCTACATTTTAGGATTCCAGGTTTCCACTCCAGAACCCTTCATTTAGCATAAAAGATCCGCCTTGGATGATGAGCATTCAAATGTCTTTGGAACTCTGTGCCTCTATCAAATCTCCATTTTGCTGAGCAGCTGTGTCTGCTCTCCTACTCAGAAGATAAGCGACACATTATAAGCTACCAAAGAGGCTCCCCGGTTCCCACACTTATCTTTTAATAGCTCTCAGTTTCTCATTATCCCTCTGCAGGATGGAAATACAACTTAGCGCTAACAAGCCAACGCTGCAGTCTTCGTAAACATTGCCCCCCATGTCTCCCAAATGTCTGAATCATCACACCTGCAAGGGCATTCCCTTCACGGGCCCGTTTCCCCAAGTTACCACCCGTGAAATATTTAGCAATTGGGCCACTCACTTGTGCCATCTGCTCAGGATGGCATCTTCTTTGCACACTAGATACGGAGTGAGCTAGTCCCATATTCTCATCCTATCACCTGTTTTCTTGGAGTACTTTCATAACCACTGGTGTTTATTTAGGTCCACAGAGAAGCAAACACCAATACGAGATTATACACACAGGAGATTTATTTGGGAAGGGAACAGAAGAATGAAGAGGTAACCTCCACGTGTGAGGAGGAAGGAAAGTAAAGAGGATGTGGTGGGGAGAATCTCAGATGGCAGCACAGTTCTAGGAAAGGTTGATTCAAGTCAATAAGGAGGTGGGAGTCCTTGATCCAAAGACACACAGGAGAAGTTCAGCATCTTGCAATAAGGAGCTTGCCTTGGTACCTTCTTTGTATTCAGTCCCTAGCTGAGAGCAGCATGCAAGAAATGTATCCCCCAGCACCAAGACAGCGTCAGATTCACTGAGGCAATTAGATGAAGCCATCAGTCAACCACGCTCTCTGCAGCTGGAGAGCTGAGCAGTGAATTTTCAGAATGGCCACATCTGTAATCCTACCCCACTGTAGTCTATAAAATATTAACATTCCAGGTGCAAAAATAGATAACCAAATCTATTTTACGCAAGCCCATATTTCAAGCCAGGATTCAAAGTCATTAGACTCTGAAGATACAACTCCACGTCTCTCCTTAAAAACAGAATTTCTGTGTTTTGTAGCAGGAATTTTTCTCTCCTCTAAATACATTTTATCAGTGTTGATAATGTATCAATGTATTTTTAATGATGTATACTCAGTCCTAACATGCGCAGTAAGTATTCATTTATTGTACTGTTACAACAGTTTAATTGTAAAAGAAGTGAATACTTATTGCACATATTAGAACTGAGGATACATTATTAAAAAAACTCTCTAAGATAAAAAGATAACTTGTTATATTGATTTTCTAATCATGGTAGAAGTCTGTGAGATCCACTGAGGGTGTTTTTACTATGTTGGTTCTCAACCAAACCTGGAAGAATACAAATTTTATTCCAATTCAGTTTTGTAGCAACTCAAGGACCAACATTCTTCCAGGAATTGGAATAAAATTTGTATTTTAGGGCAGTGCCTGTGGCTCAGTGAGTAGGGCGCCGGCCCCGTATACCAAGGGTGGCGGGTGCGAACCCAACCCCAGCCAAACTGCATCAAAAAATAGCCAGGCTTTGTGGCAGGTGCCTATAGTCCCAGCTACTTAGGAGGCTGAGGCAAGAGAATCACCTAAGCCCAGGAGCCGGAGGCTGCTGTGAGCTGTGACTCCATGGCACTCTACCGAGGGTGATAAATTGAAGACTGTGTCTCTACAAAAAATAAATAAATAAATAAAAATAAAATTTGTATTTTAATTTGGAATGGATGTGTTACTAAAATTTCCTATAATCTCAATTCTTTTCGATCTCAGAAACAGCTTATACTATACTTGAAAAGCATATGAAGCACTATTTATAACAGCTGTTGTTTTTCCTATTAATGCTTTTTAAATTGGTTTCTTTTTCTAGATTGACAACTTCCATTACAGCTCAGGTTGTTGGGGATTTTAACATAAAAGGAACTCTGGTGGGTAATTAGTATATTATATTACTTCTTGGAAGAAGTTATATTTTTGATAAACACCTCTAAGTACAGATAGTATGTGCTTAGTGCTTATTTTCTGCTAAACTTAAAATTAACTCATGCCATGGGAAGCATAGCTATTAAGGGTTTTTGTTTTGTCAGATACTTGTTTTAAAAAAACATAATACGTGGTCCTTTGTGACCTAAGATGCCTGCTTACTCAGAATTGAAAAGGCATCTTTATAGAAGGTCCAGTAACCAGAAATGTAAAGAGAAATTACATCTTTTCCAGGGTTTACCCTTGTGGAAATCACTGTCAGCTCTCAGGGAGACCAGAATATGCCTGCCAAGAATATGAAGGCTTTTTGAACCAAAGCCTTTTAGAAGCAGCAAACAGAAGTAGAATTTTCTCTATTCTTCCCCTTTTTCAACTACAGACAAGATGGAAATTCTTTTTTACTGAGCATAACTCTTACCAGTTCAAAGATGTCATTGGAAGAATCTATTAAGAAATTTTACTTCATTAATTTCTTCCTATATATTTCCAGTCTCCCACCTTTGGAAGCCCAAAACTGCTTTTTTGGGTCTGGTTACTTCTCCGTCAATTTATTCCACTGCGTTGAAGTTTCAGTTAAGCCTGAATTCTAAGCCACTGCCTTGAGCTGCCTTTCACTGGTGCTTTCCCACATGACGGGCATTGTCTGCATTAACAGACTTGCTTGTTTTTCTCTTGTTCATCTGTCTTTTGTTGGATACAAACTTATGAGTGTTGAAGAGAAATTTTCTTCCCAACAGGCCCACCCAGATCCCTTTTGCTCATCTCACCCTGGCTGTGTTGTCTTTAATGGTTCATAGCTATTTCCTTCTCTGGAGCATTGTTCTCAACCAATGGAAAACCTCACCTCCTTCCCCATGGGAAACCCACAGTGCCCACCTGATGCAGAAGTACAAAATTTCAGCCTCCTTTCCTGAAGGCAGGACAATTCACGCTTCAGCACTTCCTCAATAAATCACTTCCCCATCTCAGACTCTGCATCTGGGACTCCTGACCGACCACAGCCTAAGATATAATGATTGCAACAGTTGAGCTCTCTCTTTATGCTTCTTGTAAGGACAATCATCTTATGAATCAGGTCACCTTTATGACCGCATTCAGCCTTAATTACCTACTTATGTTGGGTCCAAATTCAATCACATTAGGGAAGGGGGCTTCAACATATGTATTTTGTGAAGACACGTTTAGTCCATACCAAAACACTTCTTGAAAGAGAATATCTAAAATGTTAAACATGAACAAAAAACATAAAAATACTATCAACATTGATCCTCAAATTAAAACACAGTAAGTACCACTGTATACCTAGAATAAATAAAATGAAAAGGACAGCAACCACAATTTTCATACATTCCTCATGAAAGTATAAATTGTTAACAATCACTTTGATAAGTAGTTTGTTACCTACTAAAGTTGAAGATAAGCACATCTGACACCAGAATTTCATGATCACATGTGTACCAAAAGATGTGTAAAGAAATTGATATCAATATTATTAGCAATAGCCATATTCAGAAATAACTCCCAAATCCACTGACATAATAACATAAATAATTTAATGTATATTCATGTAACAGTATGTAAGAGAGTAATGAAAATGATCGGACTACTTGTTATCAGATGGAGTTCCCAGAAATAGACCAAAAGAGAAGAATTCAAGTCCACCCAATTTACTTGACTCTAGGAACTATTACTAGAAAAGTGAGGAAATGAGACAGGTAAGGGAATGCAGCCAATAATGGGTATGTTGGCAAAGCAGTTACCATCGTCAGTAGGTGGAACTTCCTACCACTAGGGAACTCTGAGAATCATGGTAAGATATACGCCTCAGAGTTGTCCAACCGAAGAAGTAAGGGTGCTGGGGAATTTGCATGCTTTTGTCGGTTGTTGACTGAGATCTGCATTTCTGCCTTCCAGGTGCAAGAGGTGAGGCTGCCAAAGAAAGTCACCAGGCAGATGGGACATAGAAAACATATGGAAGATGGAATATTCACCACAAAGCCAGTCTCTGCCATACTTCTGTCGTGCATACTGATGTAGATGAATCTCATAAATACATTGGGGGAAAAAGAGAAACAATACGGTGCACCTGTGATGTATGTTTCCATTTATAGGAAGTTCAAAACTAGGAAAAACAAAGAACAAAAGTGTTAGATGTCAGAATAGTGATTGCATTTGGGGAAGGGGAGAGAGGAGTTGGAAGAGGGTGCAGAGATTCCTGGGGGTGCTTATGAGGATATATTTTTTGACTTGGGTACACAGATACGATTGCACTAGGATAGCTAACTCATTAAACTGTCCGTTTAAAGTTTGTACAAATCTGTGAATGTCTTTCCAATTTAAAACTTTATTTTTTAAAATGGAAGAGGAAATAGGAAAATAGAGTCAGCATTTCAAAGGGAGTTGCCTATATAATGTTTGTAAAGGTTCATGTAGACAAAGTGTCTTAAAATAGGGTCTAGAAATGAGACCTCTCTGTTAGTGCCTCCAGCTTAGCTCACTGTGTTTTCTCATTCATCACAGCTAGAGCTTCGTGGCAGAATTACAGTATTCTATCCCCTTCCGGCCCAACAACTCAAAACTTATTTCCTACTCAGTGACTATGTTACCTCCTCCGCTGTAAATAAAAACAAGTAAACAAGGGCCTCCTTCTTTCTACTTACAGTAGGTGCCTCCTTTGTACATTTTCATCCTCTACCCCCTTTCCTTATGTTTCATCTGGTTCTACACCGAAGTTCTGCTCCACAGGTGTTATGCAAGACCTGTACTGGGCCAGCATGTAAATAACCCCAAAATATTTGGGGTTATTTAACAGCCTCCCCAGCTCTTCCACCGCTGAGACTGGTAAGTTGAGAAGAATGTGAAAAGAGGTCCTTGGATTTCAGGGTTTTGGAATCAACCAAGATGAGACAGAGATTCAGAAGAGCCTTAATAAAGAAATCCCCAGCAGCTAAGCAACTAAGAAAATATTCTCTAATAACTAATAAAATATTCTCTTTCCCCAAAGGCAAGATAATTAGAAGTCCATATAACATATTCCACCTAGTTCATCTAGGTTAAGTCTCAGTTTCTTGCCAGTGCCAATATTCTTTGTATCCGGTCTGTCTCCTGGTCTTTCTAATTCTCTCAAAAGTCAAAAGCAGCTCTCTAAGTAGATTTTAGAAGGACCACAGCACTAATGATACAGGGCAGTGGCTCCCCAGCTCAGGCCGTGCAGGCCAGCCAGGGAGGACCAGCCTCACCTTCTGAATCACTGCCCCAGGGGTCTAGGTGCACAGAGCAGGGAGGTGAGGGCAGGAGAACAAGTGTGGCAGAGAGGGTTGAGCATGATGCAAGCCCTGGGGACCCTGGTTAGTTGAAGGAGAACCGCCCCTGCACAGCCCATGCTGCTGCCCCAGCCACATCTACTTTCCCCTTATTTCAGGGTGCTGAGCTGCTGGTACCAGGATGCCCTCTGGGGCGCGCACACAGCCTCAGGGGCTTGGAGTGGCTCCCGGTGCACTGTTCTCCCATTCAAAGCTAAAAAGAGGAACCTATTTCCTAGGTCTCGTTGATTTCATGTAAGTTTCCTAGGCCTCAGAAATGTCAAGAAGGGAATACACTGACATTTTGCACCTAGACAAAGGACCCAGGTGGAGATTTTCTAACTTGGGTCTTTCCCTCAACCAGAAGCTCTGGTGCTTTTTATGTATTCTCTCTGTAAAATAAATCCTTTCTCACCACTGATCTATGGTCAATGGATTCATTCTTCCAACCCCCAAGACCAAGGACCTACTGAAGAAGAAATTCAGAAGCACTAAGGCCGTGCTTCAGTCAGCTCACGTCAGGAGGTTCTAGGACATAGCTGCCACCTTGTCTCTCAGTTCCTTTTCCTTTCTGTCCAACAGAAAAAAATATTCAATGTCACTATCTCCACGTGGTTCAGGTCAGGGAAAAGTACAACCTACATAGACACAAAGTCACTATGAAGTGCGACATTCAGACATTTGGGAAACTCTGGTTAGGGACACAACACAACATAGAGGAAAAGGAGGAATTCCAGAGCCGAAACGTGAATCAGCTACAGGAATTGCTTGTTCTTAATTTCTAATGGTTTAGCTCTTTGTCCACTCCCAGAATAAGATATCAGTGCCTACCACACCCATCCCGAAGTTAAGCGCCATATTACTAATTTCCTGACTTTGCATTACTTTACTGTCCAAAAAAAGAAGAAAATTCTATTTTAACTTCCTGTGCAGTTATCCTTATTCTCCAAATGCTGATTAAGAGCATTTAGAATCCGGGGAGCACAAAAGTAGGAACGGTGCCCATTCACTGCTGTGTCCCTAATCCCTAGAACAGTCACTGGGGCATGGGAGATGTGAAATATTTGTTTAAAGGGATTTAATTTTCTGATTTTAAAATGAGTCTTAAATAAGAATCTTTCATTAATCTCCATTCCCGCTAAATCAAATAGAAAATGACTCCCTAAAACCGAAGGGTGAATTATGGGTGCAGGAAGAGATGTGGACTGTGTCCTAATTCCATGAGCTCATTTCACCCGGGAAATGCCTGTGCCCAGAGAAGGTGTGAGGACTACATGAAATTCCTTGGCTGCTAAGGGAAGGTTCACAACTGGCGGTTCCAGGCTCTCTGATCCAGACACGTGGTTTTCCGTGTTGTCTCACAGGGCTTTCCTCTGCAAGTTACCTGACCTACTGAATAAACAAAGCCACTTATCATTTCTGAGCATCTATGAACTTAAATAGTACTTCACCATCTCGCCCTTTTCTAACTCACCTTTGAAATGGTATATAAATCTTTCACTTGCTGCAAACACTGTGGAAGAGCAATTTCACAGCCAAGATGATTCTGACTTTTTCCCCCCCAAATGCAAATCTCATCCCAGGTTATTAACATTGAAAACGAAAATTATAATTCAATTCCTTTCCCCCTGTGTTCAATTTTCTCAGCTGACCCAGAAAAGTTAGAAATTATTAAACTCTAGAGGAACTGCCATAAGAGGAACTCACACCAAGATAATTTGTCTTTCAAAGGCAAATATCACTCTATTACTCTCTTAAAAGATTTTCTCTTACATACAGCATCTTGATTGCAGTAAGAACGGCAGCAGAAGCCCATTAGAAATTCTCTAACTTCTGAATGTGCATTTTCTTCCAAATGTAAAATATATCACTGTGGGAAAACATTTGTTTTAATGAGAAAATTTTCCAAGAGAAGAAATGTTTCTTAGTAGAATTCCTAGCCACTGTACTATACTTAACCTTTGGGGTGTTATGTACAATTCTGGAGTTTCTCAGAACCATAAAATGAAAAGCTATTGAGTCAATGTTATAGTTGTTACATTTCATTCTCTGAGATCTCTATTCTAGCGCAACTTGACCTAAATGCCCCTAACAATAAAGACGAAACAAATGTCTGAATTTTTCTTATTATTTGGATTATTAATAATTAATTAGGTTCAAGATGAAGAAGCTCAAATGCAAGATGTCTCTTCATTAGCAGAGAGAAATGTGAATCTCCTAATGTCCTAATGTCAGGAGGTCTGAATTTGAAAGGTCTTGGAAGTGAGCTGCACCGTTCTCATTTTAGACATAAGAAAACAGAATCTGACATGCTGAAACTTGAACTAACGTTCTTCCTAAAAATAACGACATCTTTAACAGTTAGTGATCAAAACACCAACTAACTGTTGCTGTCCTTGAATTCTTTTCTCAATGTGATTTTAAAGCTTATGAATTTTCATTTCCTTACACTTTATTAACAAATTGGACCTATCGCCACTAAGACAAGTTATCTGCAAAGAAGACAGCACATCCTTAGCTCCGTTTCATCAAATCGTGATAGCCAGATCCATTTCCTCACAATCTCCATAAAACACAGAGCTGTAATGTTTGTTTTTAAAGTTAACTGTGAACAGTTCCGACACATAAAGAGGTGGTGATTGTGTTATTGCTGGCAGCACAAAATGAGTTAAAGGAGAAATCAACTCCTATAATTAGGTGCTTTTGGACTTTTCCTAATAGTCTACAAAAATATTGTGGAAGAGATGGTGCACAATAAAGGGCTGACGCAATAAACAAGACCACTCTGATACGTCTCTCCTGTGACGTATTAGAAGAAAAAGATGATTAAAAATTTTTTTAAAAACCCAGCCAGTCTCAGTCTCTTTTCCTTCGGTCTGACTCATCACTAATTGTTTCTCTTCTTATTGGTGTTCGGGGAAACTTGAACCCACACAGTCTTGAGGCATTTGACTATCATTTATTCCCTGGCCAAAGCGTTTGTTGCACAAGAAAACTACTAACACCAAAAAGCAAACAGCACCCCCATCCAACACTTCATTTTTCATATTTGCACCATTTATACTCATATTTATATGAATACAGTGGCAGTGGTGGGGGAAAATATAGTCATAAATAAAATAATTTCTCTTCCATTAAGAACCTCAGGCTTAAGTGGATAAAATACAAGTAGATAAAATGCAAATACAGAAATGCTGTGTAAGTGGGAAACTCCTGTAGTAAAGAAGAAAATAATGTTCACTGCAGCAAGACGAGGGGAAAAAGTTCTTCCTGAGGGTGTTGAGCAAGGCTGCACAGAGAAGATGATAACTAAGTTTTGAGCTTAACCTTAAGAAGCATATTGCCAGGTGGAAAAAGATAACATAAGGTAATTCTGTGGAAGGTTGTTAAAAAAGTCAGTTGGATGATACTTACAGAGGGTGAATGTGATAAGGAGAGATAGAAAATTTGACTAGAAATATAGGTTAAAACTAGGATGGGAATAATTTTACATATCCTATTCAGTTCAGGGGCATAATATTTGCTTCAAATTCATTATGATGCATTCAGCAGGGAAAGAAAGAAACTCAAAATGGCTTAACTACAATATTTATCTCATATTTTAAGAAAGATGGAGACGGGCCTCTTTCAAGATAGTCTATTTCAGGTTTAATCAACTCTATCAAAGATCCAGGTTCTTTCCTTCTTTCAACTTGGCCATCTTGACATACTGACTTTGGCCTTGAATTAGTCCTGTCATAGTTTCAAGATGGCGGCAGCAGTTCCAAATACCACATCTTCATACAACATAG
>CAUYRH010097699.1:0-32898 GCA_963574655.1 Perodicticus potto
TGTCCCATTAAGTTGTTAACTTCCTCTCTTTCCATTCTCTTGAGGAAGGCTTGCAGTGCTATAAATTTCCCTCTTAGGACTGCCTTTGCAGTATCCCAGAGGTTCTGATAATTTGTATCTTCATTATCATTTTGTTCCAAAAATTTGGTGATTTCCTTCTTAATCTTGTCTATGACCCATCTATCATTCAGTACAAGGTTATTTAGCTTCCATGTTTTTGTCTGAGTATGCAGATTCCTGTTATTGCTGATTTCAACTTTTATTCCATGATGGTCTGTGAAGATGCAAGGAATCATTTCTATTCTTTTAAATTTGCTGAGGTTAGACTTGTGACCTAAGATGTGATCAATTTTGGAGTATATTCCATGGGCTAATGAGAAGAATGTGTATTCAATTTTATTAGGATGAAATGTTCTGTAGATGTCTGTTAAATCCAGATGTTTAATGGTTAAGTTTAAATCTAAACTTTCTTTACTTAGCTTCTTATTGGAGGATCTATCCAACACTGCTAAAGGAGTATTAAAATCTCCAACTACTATGGAGCTGGAGGACATCAAGTTACTCATGTCTATTAGGGTTTTTCTTATAAGTTGAGGCGCATTGTGGTTGGGTGCATAAATATTAATAATTGAAATCTCATCATATTAAGTATTACCTTTAACAAATATGAAATGACTGTCCTTATCCTTCTTTATTTTGGTTTGTTTCAAGTCTATTGTATCTGCGAATACGATTGCAACATCTGCTTTTTTCTGTTTTCCATTTGCCTGGAATATAGATCACCATCCCTTCACCTTGAGTCTATATTTATCTTTTAAAGTAAGATGGGATTCTTGTATACAGCAGATATCTGGCCTGAGTTTTTGTATCCAGGCAGCCAACTTATGCCCTCTAAAGCCAACCTATGTCCTCTAAAGAGGACAATTTAAACCATTCACATTAATTGAAAATATTGATAAATCTTTAGAAAGTCTAGTGGACATTTTTAATCCTTTCATCACTGTGGAAGTTGGAATTTGGTAAGAAGTTTCTGGGTGATATTCGCTTCATAGAATGTGTTGGGTAGTATTCCATCTTTTTCTATATTTTGGAAAACTTTTATGGTGGAGGATTATGCTGGTCATTATGAAGGATAGGTCTGAGAATATCCTGGAGAGCTGGTTTAGTTATAGCAAATTTCTGCAACATGTGGATGTCATTAAAGTATTTAATTTCTCCATCATAAATGAAACTCAGTTTAGCTGGATACAGGATCCTTGGTTGAAAGTTATTTTGTTTTAGGAGATTAAAAGTCTCTTCTAGCTTGAAAAGTTTGATCAGAGAGATCTTCAGTTATTCTAATACTCTTCCCCTTTTAGGTTATGGATTTATTGCATCTGGTTGCTTTCAGAATTTTCTCTTTCATATTAACTTTAGTGAAGTTAATTACAATGTGGCTGGGGGATGTCTTATTCAGATTGAGTCATGTTGGGGTTCTGAAACTATCTGCTATCTGAATTTCAGAATCTCTTGGCATGTCTGGGAAGTTCTCTTTCATAATCTCATAAAGAAGAGACTCTGGGCCTTGTGATGCCACTTTGTCATTTTCAGGTATCCCTATAAGGTGAATATTGGTTTTCTTCGAGTTATCCCAGAGCTGTCTGAGAGAATGATCCATTTTTGCCTTCCATTTCTCTTCCTCTTTGTAGGTTTGGGAGCATTTGAAAGCTTTGTCTTTAATGTCAGAAATCCTTTTTTCTGCTTGCTCCATTCTGTTACTGAGGGATTCTACTGTATTTCTCAGATCTTTGAGGGCTGCAACGTCTTGTCTCAATGTGTCAAAATCTTTGGTCATTTGGTCTTTGAATTCCTTGAATTCTTGAGACAATTTTTGAAATGCTCCCAGAATTTCTAATTCCAACTTTTCCTCTGTTTCATTGATCTCCTTTGCAATCCAAATTCTGAATTCAATTTCTGACATCTCAGCCATCTTTTTATGCATAGGATCGTTATTTGTGTCCTCCAAATTATTCCTTGGTGGGGTTGGTCTGCTCTGGTTATTCATGTTTCCAGAGCTTTTCCGCTGATTCCACCCCATGATTATTTTGCTCCGTTTGGCTGGATGAGTAGATAAGGATAAGTTGGATTGGGGGTTCTAGGAGTAGTGATTGACCAGTCCTTTGCCTGAAAGCTGGGACTGGTGTCTGTACCTTTTCCCCTAGAGTTTTGCCAAGGCCCCATACAGTTTTACTGCCTGCTAAACTGGGGACCTTCTTGGTGTGGTAGGGTTAAGTGGCTCTATCTTATTTTTAGCTGGTCTCTGCCTTACCCTAGAGAGTAAATTACTCTGTGTTGAAGTCTGAGCTGTGGAGAAATACCAGCAGTTAGGTCACCGCACCCCCCCACAGGCAACAATTGGAGAAGGACAATCAAACCTTCCCACTACCACACACCCCTGGGTACCACTTTGGAAAGTCCTTGAGTGATTGGCCCAGTTGAAGAGGTCCCAGTCAATTGTCCCAGCCAGCACCAGCCTCAAATAAAAGAGTTGAAAAGTCTCTGGCAACTAGATAGCAGGAGTCTGCTGGTAGTTCTAGTATAACTCGCTCCAGTGCTCTGTGAGCTCAGGAGGGGCCCCCCAGCAAGTAAATTAGTCTGGGAAGGTTTATGCCTCCTTCACATCTTGCCCCTCTGTCACACCCAGTCTCTGGTAACCCCGCAGAGCTGTGATCCAGTTCTCTCCAATAAGCAGATGCTCCAGAGGTTTGTGTGACCATACTCTTGCAGGAACATGGTATATTAGATGCCTTTTCTTTGTTTTTCTAGATCCTCTTTCCACCCTTCTCCATCTGAATTTCTCTAGGAGCTAGACCCATACAGACTAAAGAAAGGCTGCCCAGTGTCCTGGTTTTGGCTGATTGAATTCCTACCAAATATTGAAGGGAAACCATGTTCTCAGTCCTGGGCTGGGTGCCTGCCTGATTAAAGGTCACAGTCCAAGTCAGGCAGTGCTGTACAGCCAAGCTCTCCTTAGTACTCCTTTCCCTTGTTTCTTCAGCCCTCAGTATAGTAAGTGCTGTGCTTAGAGCTGAGTACTATGCTAGCCCCTATGATTTCTTATGTAGATGGTTTCTCAAATTTTAGCTTACACTAGGATCACCTGGAGCACTCCTTGAACCATTGTACCCCACTGCAGAATTTCTGATTTGCTGGGTCTGATGTGGGTGCTCAGACTTCATATTTCTTAGAAGTTTCCAAGTGATGCTGGGGTGGGAGCTTAGAGAACCACTACCCTATATCTTGACTGCCTTTTTGTAAATTATCCTGCTTTGAGTTTTCCCTTTCTGCCTTCTGGAACACTGAATAATATAAATGGCTATAAAAATCAGTTGAATGTAGACAAAGTTTGTTTTTTATTAAGGTTAAATGTGATTTGTAGGTACTTTTTGAAAAATATTCAAATGGAAAAAGAGAAATCTGTAGGGATTTAGGAAATCATTTTGTGTAATCCTTTCATTTCAGAGTGGAAAGCATGTACACAAAAAGGGCACGTGATTCACCAAAGGGTATGTGGCCAGTTTGCATCCTGCCTTTCTAGGATACTGTGCTGCCTCTCATCAGGGACCAAACCCCACTTCCCCACACACAAGCATGGCTGCCCCCAGGATTGTGTCAGGTACCTTCTGCATACCCAGTATCCCTGTCTCCAGGTCTGGGTACCAGACCTTCATGTGGTGTTTACCTTGTAAGCCTAGTAGAGTTAGAGTCTCTAGCTTGGTACTTAGTAAAGCCAGATGTTTCATTGACCTTTTGTGCCCACAGGAGATAAAAGTCTGTGGGAGGGTCCTCGTTTGAATGATAGCTGGTGGTTTGATCTATCTGTGTCTTCCAAACCATCTTACCCCTCACACAGAGACTTACCTAACACTGCATCTCACCCACAGTGCTGGTGAGACCCTTTCCCTCTTCCAGCTTGGTGTTTCAAGTTGTTATCCAATAAACTTACACCTTCCACTCCATTTAAGCAGTTGCTTTAGTCAGTAGCTGTAGTTCTTCTTTTCCCTTTTTGTTTTCCAGTTCCCAGAGTGCACACCTAAGGCGCCATCTGCCCACCCACATCCACACCAACCCACCCTTCCCTGTGAGCTGCAGTCTGTCATAATGTTCCCACCGCTAGTCCCAGAAATTAGACAAGAAATCAGTAGAACACCCAAGTCTCCTCCTCGGAGATTTTATGATGGGCAACTGGATTTCTCTCAGATAGCTGGAACTATGAGATTAAAAATTTAGAAGCTTAGAACAGCCAGACTTTCTACAGAGAAAGGCAAGCAGTAGCCAAGTGAGAAGAAATGAAGCCAGTGCCCAGCAGTGAGAGGTGGAGAGAAAGGAAGGTTGTCTGGCTGCATCAGACCCAGCTGTTCCTGAGGTTAGGGACATCTCAGGCATCCTAGCCCCTTAGGTTGCTAAGCTCCTAAAAACTCCCCACCTCACTAGAAAGTCAAGTTTCTAATAAGTAAGGTGCCAGTAATAGTCATTTTTGTTTAGCTGCTCGTTTTTAGATATAGGTTTGAACTTTGTCTAGGTCTAAACTTATTGAGCCCTTCCATAGAAGGGAGTTTAACAGAGGAGGAAACAAGCTGAGACCTCACACAGCCACTTCTGGCTGCTCATGGCAGAGCCCAAATTCCTGCTAGGTCTCCCACATCTGGGCAGCCTGGGTCCTTAACCATTCTACACTGCCTGAATCTTGGTTAGATAGCTCCTTTTCAAGTGACAGGCAAGGACAGAAGAACAGGATTTCCAATGCTTCCTTGCACTTTCAACATCTTAGAGTGGATCGTCCTAATACTATGTTTTGCAGCGTGTGCTTTCTCTCTCTGAGCATCTGTTCCTGTGGTTCCCTCTGGCTGCATTGCCTATCCCTCAGCCTAACCCCCTGCCTGATGAAATCCTGTTCTTCCTTCAAAGCCACCTTTGCTGTGACCTTCCATAAAGCCTTCCCTGCGTCAGGCTTCTGAATGAATCACCCACTCTCTTCCTGCTCCCAAGTTTGTGTTAAATAACTATCAGCTGTTCACATTTTAGACCCGTACTCAGTTGAGAACTCCATACAAGTGCGGACTGCACAGTCTTCATTTATCCCTCTGCTCCTGATGCAACCCCTGCCCCATCGTAGGTGCTTGATAGCTACTTGTTGACTCAAATTGAATTCAGGAGCATACCGAGCCAAACCATCACCAACAAAGCAATCATATTCTCTCACCTGCACCAAAAACATGCCCCGATGGTCCTACTGCTATGGTCCAGGTGAGCAGATGTCTTTAAGAGCTGTGGGGGACCATCTGGTGTGACTAGAGACTTCCAACCCATCACTCCTAAGACAGCTTACTCCCAATTTGTAGTCCCTGCTTCCACTCGGGCACTCACTGTGGCATATAAAATAGAAAACAGATATGATCTATTTATGATCCTTGACTGCATCCCAGGCAACATTCTGATCACATATATTTTTCAGGGCTGGCTTTAGCCCGAATGATACAAGACTATGGAGGATGAGGCAGCATCTTCATTCCCAGGATGAGAGATAATGACTTTGTGGCCTGCATGTGCCTTTAGGCCTGGCTGAAGTTTAAAGTCTGCCTTTTTTAGGACAGCGACTCTTGTGGCTTAACTATTCTCTGGTCTCTTGCACAGAGTGACCAGTGCAAGGCAACTGGCAGCAGGTACACTGGGTAAGAGACAGGCGGTACAGAAGCCAGGACATAGTACTTCAGTGAGAACAAGAAAGCAAGATAAATCACTGGTGTGGTTTGAGAATTCAACACTTGTGGTTACACGCAAGCTGCCAACTTTTTAGCTAACTATGGACAATGTTTTACCTTGATCTGATCTCTAGCTGCTGCCCAGCCTAGTTCTGGACTTCCTCCTTTGCACCCACAACTGCCAAGTAACCACTAAGTGAACCCTGATATTAACCTAAGAAAAGATAAGAAGGCTCATCTCATGTAAAAATAAATTTTAGAAGATAGTTGAAAGATAAATTTAAAAAGACTCTTGGAGCATCTGAGCATCAGCCTCTTTTGATGACCATAAATAATTTAGAGTTCACTGAATTTCAAACAGCCTCTTTTTACTCAACTGGAAATAGTTGTGCATGGTAAAGTAAATGATCTGGATATGTAAAATAAAATATGTATTTTGACACTTTTATAATAATATTAACAAAGCATTAATTGAAGCATAGTAATCAGCATGTGCTGCTTCCATTGACTTTTTGAGTAGCTGAACGTTTTTTTAAATTCAAGATTAAATAATAAATTTTAATTAGCTCAATTTAAGACATTTAATAATAGATGGTACAGCTAAATGTATTTTTGTAGACCTGTACTTATTTTTCCCAAGATTAAGAAGAAAAAGAGAAATGCAAACAAGAGAAGCTTTTGCCATGGAGAGGCAGGTCTCAACTGTGGAGCTAGCACTTCATCTCTGCTTAGTTCTTAATGGCTCAGGAACGCGAGCTTCCTTCTTACTGGACATCACAGTTTCTTGAGGTCCTGATTTGATTGCTTCACGTGATTTCTCACCTCACACATAATGTGGTGGATGCCATGCCAAAGTAAAGCCAGAATAGCATTGATATTTCAAGATTTTAGTTTTCATGTGACATTTTCTGCCTTCTATCTACCAATTCAGAAGTATCACATCAAGGCAAGGGCTCCATGACCCAAAGCGGATGATAGCCTCTACTTCCCACTGTGTATTGGTGAGAATAAAGGAACTCATAACCCACAAGGAAAAGCAAGCAGGAATACTCAGAGTGGTCAAAGCAGTTTCCCCATCAGTATCCAGCTCAATCTTGATGCTCTGTAACTAATCACCTGGGTTAATCTGCGTCAGAGTCAGCAAGTCTTGTTTGAGGCCCCACTACGTTTAGAACATTTTTCCTGGTTCTTAAGAATCATGAGAAGAGTGTAAGACACATATGTATGTAATGATGGGTGTACGTATAGACATGAGTTGAGATACACATATTTTCTGCCTCTGACCACTGAGAGGGCCCACATTCAGCCGTGCCCACAGCAGTGCGCTTACCCACGCCCAGTTACTAGTTTCTAAATCTCTTTTCTAAAGAAACAGAAATCCTTGGAGAAATGATTGGCTCTAGGAGTGAGTCAGGGAAACTAGAAGATGAGCCTAGAGCATCTTGTAATGCCAGGAACTGAGGAGAAGCTCAAAAGCAAGTGAGCAAACCCATGAACAAAGACAGGGACGTATCAGTAGAGCTCAGAACAGTGTGCAGGAGCCCCCCAGCCAGCGCAGTGGCGAGTTGGGGGAAGACTAAATAATGCAGCTTTAATCCTAACCCGAAGTGTGAGCCCATAAATGTAAATAAATAAACAATTGTTAAATAAATGTGGGAAGGAAAAGGCCCGGTTTACTTTACCAAAGAATTCCTAATACGTGCAGACGCTCCTCTTCCGGAGGTGACGCTCTGCACCCCGTCCCTCCCTCCAGAGAGTGGACGGACAGGTGACAGGTGGTCACCAGCACGGAGCATAGGAGGGGTGGAGAGGCAATGGAGACGGGTGAAACCCTGCCCTGGCCAGGCGACCACAGCGGGCGTCAGCAGGACGGGCACCCCTCAGAGGCACAGAACCCTCGGCCCTAGGTGATAAGGCCCCTTCACCTCCGCGGGGTTCTTCATCATAAACCCATGAGCCCAAAATATCCACGAGAGAGAACGCCGGGCAAGCCTTGCCTGAGGGACATTCCACAAAATACTTCAACGCACTCCCTAGAAAGGTCAAGGTCATTAAAAACAAGGAAGGACTGACAGACTGTCCTAGGCCCTCGGTGGATGGTGAGGAAAGGCACTTTGCTGTCCTGGATGGGGACCTAGCCTAGAGAAAGGACACCAGCGATAAACTACCAAACCCACTGGGAGCTTGGCACGCAGTTACCAGCGCGGTGCCCGCGTTCATCCCTAGTTGTTGACAAAGGCCCACTGGGGGGAGGGGGGGCGGGGAGAGGATAGTGGCACCGGGACAGGGGGTGCTGGCTGTTTCTCAGAATAGGAGGGGCTCAGCCTGGGGGCCAGTGCTGCCTGGGGAGACAACAAAATCGGATTTCAGTATTTCAGTGGTCAGGTGGAAAAGTGGATGGTCCATTGGAGACGCCACTGGCGTCTTACCAGTCAGGAGACTGGGGAGACCGTCAGCCTTAAAAAGAAAAGCGGGGTGGTGTGCAGCATGACGTAACACTTTGTTTCCCTTGACTTAAACCATCTGTGTTAACCATTTTTTTTTTTCTTTTTGAGACAGCCAAGTAGCAACCCAAATACTGTCTCCTAATGTTCGTTTCCTCCCTAAAAAGGCTCTTGATCTCAGAGACACAGGCCTTGCCGACATAGCACTGTCTTTCCAGAGCCCCTTTTACAGGATTTGGAATGAGCTTTTCAGGACAGCCCCTGTTGCTGCCGTGCGTTTTGCTGCCCACGCATTTAAAATCTGCTTCCAGTTTTTCCTCCGGGAGGTTTTCAATCTGGTTTGAACTCTGTCTTCCAGGTACCTCCAGATCATCTGTCACTCGATGTAAATCGGGAGCCAACTGCCCCGGTTCACACAGTGGCATCAGCAGACAACTGTCCCCTCTCTCCGTCACAGAAGATTCCTCTGCTCCCATTCTTGAACTGCAGAGCCGAGGGTCCTCGGGCGTTTGCGCGCACGGAGTGGAGAGACAGAACAGAGCAGGTACGCGGGAGCCTCGCAGGTGACAGTCCGTCTTGGTGGCTTCTAACCAGCAAGAAAGCTGACCGCGGGCACAGTGCAGGGACGCTGCGTGGGCTCTTACTCGTGGTGGGGGGAAGTCTATCCAGTGGGGGGCAGGAGGAATTCCCACGCGGGCCGCGCTGTGCATCCCGACCGAGCGCGCTTCCACAAAGACTGTCGTGGAAGAACTTCGTGGCTACGCAATGACTGCTAATGCTAGTTTCTCTCAAAGTGTAAAACCCACCATCTTTGATCCGAGTCCCGGGATTCAGTAATGGCAAGACCACAGCGCCTGCTTTTGTCCTGTTGGCCCTCCCAGTCCCTGGAACCCTTCTACTTTTTCCCTCTCATCCATCTTCAGGTGACTCACCAGCGTCCCTCATCACCGTTTTCCTATCAATCCTCACATCCAGGTGACCACTCAACAACTCCTACGTTACCAGAATTGCTAAATTGATGAATCTCTACGAGTAACTTGTTTCCCAGAATATATATATATATATATATATATATATATTTTTTTTTTTTTTTTTTTTTTTTTTTTTTAGACAGACTCTCATTATTTGGCCCTCAGTAGAGTGCTGTGACATCACAGCTCACAGCAACCTCAAACTCTTGGGCTTAAGTGATTCTCTTGCTTCAGCCTCCCAAGCAGCTGTGACGTCAGGCACCCGACAAGGCCACCTATTTTTTGTTGTAGTTGTTGTTGTTTACCAGGCCAGGGCCAGATTCAAAATCACCAGCCCCTGTGTATGTGGCTGGTGGAGCCAGAAAATGTATAATTTTTTATTTCAGCTGGGTCCTCTAGGCTGCTGCCCAACACTCTTAATGGTGGTGGAGTTGATATAGCCTTCCCCAGAGAATCCTCTCAAGCCTCAAGTTCATATTCAGCTCCTCTCCGCATGTAGCCACATGCCACCTTTTCAAAAGGAACAAAATAATTGTTTGCTAACAAACACTTTCCTCTCTACCTCAGAATTTCTCTGTGCCTTTGTTCCCCAGTTGCCATTGCTGTGAGATCACCTATGGCTGTGTCTTCCCCCCTTTCTGAATCAGCCTCTCTACCCGCCCTGAGCAACCCCACCCTCTGCTTCTCTCTGCCTGTTTTCAGCCCCTCCCCCTGCCTTCTTCCTGGGCTCGGCTGTCAGAATACTGAAACCTCTTTTATCCTTAAGAACAGTAACAATAACAACAAAAACACCCAAACGATAAACCAACCCCAGAACTCTGAGAAAAATGGCTTTGAGAAAAGAAGAAAAATGGTAATTCAGAGAGGATTCAACTGGGAGTAGGGGGCAAACAATGGATTAGAGGAGCTGTGAAAGCCTCTTCTAGTGTCCTATTAATTTTAGAATAGATTTTCACATAAAAAAAGATATTTTCAAAAATAGTGTTTTGAAATGGGCTCTCAGCAAATGTAAGAGCTCCAAACTAAAACACTTTTTTTTTTCAGCGAGGAAAATCCTCTTACATCTTCAGAAAGTTTGTAATTGGCTTTAATAAATTATAGCAATATTCCTATTATCCCTCTTGTTTGTGAAACAAAATGCTCCAGTTAATTAAATATGCTCGTTAATCATGATGTACGCTATCCGTTATATTCAGACTACAAATTTCCAAGGCCATGCTGGTAGAGACCAACTGGAACACTCTTTCTGTGACGATCAGAAGCTCTTGGGGACTTTGTAGTGTGCCAAAGGAAAGAGGGAACAGGAGAATACTCTGAAAAGCAGCTCGCCGTGCTCTCATGGATGTCACTGTACTCAACCTCAAAATGAACCCCATGACATACATACTGTCGCATTCCATAGATAAAGAAGCTGAGACTGGAATAAAACATGTTTTCAGAGCCATATGATGGCAGGGGTTAGGACTTCAATTCATGTTTCCAAATTTTAGTGACCTCTACTGAGAATTTGCATGACTCCAATAAAGTTTCATAGAAATGGAAACTAATTTAATAATCTATATATACTAAACTATAAATCTAAGCGGGACTATAGAAAATCCTGTTTAAAGTGGTGAGAAAAATAAAAGAGCTCTGGACAGCCAATCTTTCTATGCTCTGTAAAATTAGAACTCAGCACCAATTAGTCCAGTTTACAGAAAAAGATTGAGGCAATACTACGAAAGGGTTTCAGTGGTTATTGGTACCCTCAGATTGCTGCCCATGGCATGGTAATGGTATAGATGCAATTTTCAAAGATAGTGATGATAAAGACAGTTGCCACCTCAAGGGGATACTTAAAATCTTTGTAAAATTATTCCTCATATGTGAGGATAGTACCTGGATATAATGAGATTTGAAGTATAGACAGGTACGCTTTCTCTTAAGTATTGCTTCTTAAGTCTCAGCTAGGAAATAAAAATTTTTCTGCCAGGAAATAAAACTTTTTCTCCCAATCATTTCTGAAGTTCCAGTGCTTGAATGGAAAACTAAAGGCTGAAACCTGAGACAAACAAGCATTGAGAATAAACTTTGGGTGGCTGGGTGGGCTCATACTGACTTGGGCTGGGGTCAGCTTTGGAAAATCCTTAACATGAGTCTCACTTTCTCATCTGCAAAGTGGGTCTGACAATACCTCTTAATGGGACAGGTTGTGTTCCTTTCCCAGCCTCTCGACACCAGAGTCTCTCATTCTCTCCTCTCATTTATCCTGATTCTATCCCTGTATTCTTTGCGTGAGGCACATGGCCACAGAGGGCATTTGCAGAGCTGTTACCAAGAGCAGGTGTCATCTGTACATAGTGAGGAGCCGGCTCACTCACACTCCCAGACTCATCTCAATCCGCTGTGCTCTGGAAGTTTCTTCTGAGCGTTTCCCAGCCCCCACCCTCCTTCACACGTGTCCCTCTGCCTCCTGTGGCCTCACCACACTGGGCTGGATGTGTCTGCTGGCTTTCCGCTAAACTGTGAGCTCAAATCTTTCACCTTGGAACCCCTAAGACCTAATTAACTAACTGGCTCTTGGTAGCGTCCCCATTAGATTTTGTTGAATAAATGAATAAAAGAATTCCAGTTCTGATCTTTGGGAACCCTAGGCCCTGAGCATTCAGTATTGTTTATATGACTTAGAAGTCATGTAGTACTTCGTGTCCATAGTTACTTGGTTTACACGCATATTGCCTAATGAAGAATTCATTTTCAAGACCTGCTTTCTTTCTCCTCCCAAATGATTCTGTCAGAAAGCCTTAACTAGATAACATTTTTTAGCACAATGTGTCCATCATACCTGGCCCATTAAGCAGTAGGAGCACATTCAGCAGGCAGGCCAGAGGTTCCAGAGAGGCCCAGTGAGACGCACCATCCACCACCATTTGTAATCTGTGGACTCACCACTTTCTTTTTCTTTTTTTTTTTTGGCAGTTTTTGGCCAGGGACAGGTTTGAAACCACCACCTCCGGTATATGGGGCTGGCGCCCTACTCATCGAGCCACAGGAGCCGCCCAGACTCACCACTTTCTTAACCCCCAGGACAGACCCCAAGCTCGTGGGAGGTGGCTTATGGCAGAAAACCTTGCAGCCAGCTCTGCCTCCAGGGATCCGCATCTGGGGACTCAGGGTGACCTCTGCCCCATTTAACTTCCTGATAGGTGCCTGAATTCATCATGCTGAACTTGTGTTTCCAGCAGAGAGAAGGCCTCTCTATGAGCGTTGCTTTCAGAGAGCTTTGGCTATTTTAAAGAGAAAAGAAAAAGCTACTAAATTCTCTTAGTAAATGTAGAGGTACAAAGCACAACTTACTGTGTTCCCAGAGGCACATTAAATAGTAATTTGTTGCAAAGTAGGAAATGGCTTTATGTAATCAGGACTTGTTCTGTTCTCGGGACACTTTGCTTGTCAATTTAATAATCATCTTTGCTGCAATTTTAAAAAAATCTCAGTGGAATATAAAAACAAATATTTATTTCTCACTCTTCATGTTGGCAGATACAGAACAGCTTTGGCTAGGCTCCCTCGTTCCCCTACAGAGACAGAAAGAATAGTTGAGTTTGGGTTTTTATATTTCAGTGCAGACGGAGAAAGCAAGAGAGCTGGTGGGGCCCTGGGTGCCTCCTGAAACCCTGTTGGGAGGTGGCAGGCCTCACACCTGTTCACATTTGGTTAAAGAAATCCAAGGCAAACTCTTTGGGGCTGAGATGTGTAATGCTCTTATGAGGAAGGGGGTAGGGCACACTGGAGAACAGTGTAGCGTCCACCAAGTTCATGACCGTCTGGAAGGAGCTCAGATACCTCTGGTGTCTCTGCACCTTGTAGGGCAGAGACACCAGAGATAAAATGAGCCCGAGTCATTAATCTCTTCAAATGACCGTAGAAAAGAAAAACACTGGTGTTTTTACCATCTGCCTATTTTGTTCATCTGTCTTTCTTAAGGAGCTGACACATTTGATAGTTGTTTTTATAACCTGATTTCCACACATTTGTGTTCCTTGCCTGTTTTCAGCGGATGATGGGACACAGGCTCATTCTGAGAACAGCAGCCAAGAAAACAGACTCAAGGCACGCTGCCTGTCCTGCACGGCTGTGATCCTGAAGGCCATCTGGGGACTCTTAATCATCTTGTCAGTATCGTCATCTTGGGTTGGAACCACGCAGATTGTAAAAATTACCTATAAGAACTTTTATTGCCCATTTTTCATGACTTGGTTCTCGACAAACTGGAACATTATGTTTTTCCCTGTCTATTATTCTGGTCATCTGGCCACTGCACAAGAAAAGCAATCTCCAATGAAAAAATTCAGGTAAGTTTCACGTCAAATGGTCAAGAGGAGAAGCTTAAAAATAGGTTTTATGCAACTATGCCTATTTTATTCTCTTGGGAA
This sequence comes from Perodicticus potto, assembly GCA_963574655.1. Lineage (NCBI taxonomy): Eukaryota > Metazoa > Chordata > Mammalia > Primates > Lorisidae > Perodicticus > Perodicticus potto. Next base: position 13,572 of record CAUYRH010097699.1, read on the forward strand.
TATAATGGGTGGAATTCTTCTGGGGAAGTGAAGAAGCAGAGTCTAAGGAAGAGGATAAACTTGCAGAGTCAGCCCACCCTTAAAAAAAATTGTGTCTGCACTATACTGATGCTTTTGCATTTCTGATCTTATTTCATCCTCATTGGTGGTAACACCCACCTTTTAAAGAGGTGTCGTTATCCCCGATTTCACAGGTTCAGACAGATTAAGTGACTTACCCAAGGTAACACAAATAGTGGAACCCATATCTATTTAGTTTTGAACATCATGTTTCGAAAGAACATTCTAGTGTCTTGAACCCCGGGGGTAGGGGGAAAGCTGCATTAGCAGGATTAATTGTTATATAAACATTTGTTCAACATTCCTGATACTGCGATGCCCAAACAGATGTGCTTCCATGTCATGGGAGGTTTGGCCCTGGGGAACTTTAAAAGCTGCCATGCTTTGCTGGCCAGAAGCACGTGTCTGAGTCTTCACTAGCCGTGAAGAGTGGTGGGTCAGCTTCCTGGGGGTCCCGTAACTGCAGGGGGAGTTCTGTGCTGAGCCTTGCTCCACGGCCCCCTCTCAGAGAGCTCAGGAAGCTGAGTGGGCTGCCATCACACAGCCCTGCACAGCACACAAGGAGGGCAGAATGGTGTGTGGGGCAAAGGAACTTTGCTAGCGGACAGTCTTCAAAAAGAAAAACTCCAACCCTAAGGAATAGGGGGACTGTTCCGATCCCTGGAAACAGACAATAGTCAGGGACCTCGGAGGAGAACTGACGAGAGAGCCAAAGCTCTCCACTCCAGGGTGTGGTTTCTTAGCAGAACACATTTGTCTAGCAGGAGCCAAAACTATTATAATTGGTGCGTTGTTAAATGCTTAACAAACTGTGAAGGGTTTATCTTCAACTTCCATTTTTTATTACCAGTTTGGGAGATTAACATTGTACCATGGGCGAATTTTTCTATATGTGTCGTGAAAACGCATGATAATTTAAGAAATAAAAAACAAGTCAAAAAGATTAAACATTTTCTGGTTTGGGCAAAGAAGAAAGCCCTATATGTATCTGTGATTGGTAAAGATGTTTTGTATTTTATTCCCATTAAAATAGACATGATCTTGCGGTACAAGTTTTTTCTTATGACAGTATTTAATAAGCCATCACAGGGGAACATGATTACAGGACCAAAATTGTCCCTGTTTGAAAATGCTTGTCCAAACCCATATAGTTGTATGTTCTACTTGAATGCTTCTGTACTTGAGATGCTAACATTGATTAAAAACAATATAGAGTTTAGTAGAAAAATGAGTACCTTAAGAATACCTTAAAGCAAGACAAGCCATTTTGATTTGAGGGTGATTTATAAGAAGAGGCCGCTGCTGGCAGAAGTGCACTTTGGGGAATGAGCTTCACCTTTTCTACATCTCTCATGCCAGACTCACTCTGAACTTTACAAAATCCGTGATTTGCCAAGACATCTTCACCTGTTAGTGTGTGCAGAGTAACTGGCCATTTCGGAAATAGAATCAAAGAGTTTTATGGTCAAGCAGAAAACACAGCCCTTGAAGGGAATATTCATTCTCCAGTGGCCCTCTCCACAGGAGAGGTGAAGATTGTCAGAAAGTTCTTAGATCCTTGATCTTTTCTTCCCTGAAGACTCATTAACACTGTATGCCAAGATATTACTCCCAAAGTTCTCATGGCTGAACAAGGGAAAAATAGAGTTAGTGAATAAGACGGGAGGTGGGACTCTCGTCCCACAGTGCTGGGGCCTCTGTTTTCTCTTGAATGGTATAAAAGTAGAGTTAGTGAATAAGACAGGACGTGGGACTCATCCCACAGAGCTGGGGCCTCTGACTGTTTTCTCTTGAATGGTATAAAAGCATTTTCAGTTTCTCTCTTGTCACTAACATCAAAAGAATTTTCAACAAAGTATCAGATGTATATGGTGACGGTTATCTATTTGGAAGTAGTTTTTGACGATTTAATATTCTATTTATATATTACCAAGAGTATTCAATGGCCTTGGCTGAATTTGATTTTTAGGAAGAAAAAAATTATATACCACAGTATTAATAAGGGTATTTTTTCTTAGGGAAAAAAAATCTCTATAATGTGTGGAATTAGAGCCAAAGATACATTTGCCCATGTCGTGTGTCTCCGAAAGTGCTTCTGATGCTGTTTGACGTACGGAAAGGGTTTGACGAGTAGTAGCTGTTGTTATAATGATGAACGTAATTGACAGTCTCCCTCAACTTCTAAGTTTCATTTCAAGCTTTGCCGCCTGTCAATGCCTCTTGTCTGGAAATTTGGATCTCAACATCTCAATGAGAAACCCACTTAAGAATTTATTTTTTTTTTTTCAGTTTTCACTTTTTTTCTTAGCACCTAATGCTTAAATAGCAAGTATAATTCTGTTTACTTTGCAGAAGACTTGAGGTTCTTTACTCCCTTCCTTGAAGTTTTGTATCTTCAAAGTTCAGATTTACTTTGGGGAAGTCTCATTTGTGTATTGTGAAAACCCTTTGGTTTTGGTTGTCTCCCACTTGCAAGTAAACAGGATTCTCTCTGAGCTTTTGTGAGTAGTGCTCCTCTTCAGCCTCCACGGACTCACTGACCTAACACTCCCAGCACTCACAACTACTTGAAAGCAACATTTAGCAGGAAAGCTGGTGTGTGAGGTCACACTCCCTGAGTCTGGGGCTTCATCACGCCTTCCTTCCATGTGGACCTTCAGTGGGGCAAGGTGCTTCATGTACATGAGGCAAACATCGGCCAGAATTTATCGGGCTTGCAATACTTTGAGGCACAGTGGTTTCTCTCCAGCAAAAACTAGAAAGAAAGTAGTACTAGCACTGCCACAGTCATGGAAACAGACTCATTATAAACATTGTGAACGTGCAAATATTAATAATGTATTCCTTTGAACAAGATTCCTGATACTACTTTTGAAAACATAATGCCTGGGGGCGGCGCCTGTGGCTCAGTGAGTAGGGCACCGGCCCCATATGCCAGAAGTGGTGGGTTCGAACCCAGCCTCGGCCAAAAACTGCAAAAAAAAGAAAAAAGAAAACACAATGCCTGGCACATGATAGTTGTCTGGTAAGTACTTAAATGTTCATGAAGAACTGAGAAAAAAGAGCTCAGTTCCCTCAGTGCTAAATCTGTTTTTAGTCCACAGTCATGCAGGCACTGTCATTGTGTCACTTCCATGATTGCCTGCACTTGTCATTAGCGGGAGCATTTTTATTAAAATGGCCCTTTGGGCTAAATAGCCAATTCAACTGGAAATCAAACAAACTGAAGATTTAACTGAAGGGGCCATTTTCACACACTAAATTCAGACAATTCCTCCAAAATTGCCAAATTTTTTATGTATAAACACAACCTGAGTTTCCTATTTAGTTTTCACTATTTGGGGGTTATCTTGCAGCCTTTCCTCCTGTTTCTGCCTTCAAAGTGATAGCAAGAAAAGAAATTCGATAATTGGGCAGATATATTAGACAGAGAAAAGAGTATTATAGAAATAACAAAATCCCAAGATGTGTGTGGCTTCCCAGCATAGGCAGGCACCTGTCCCACAAAGGTCTGTGAGTTGTTCACAGTCTGTTCCCAGGACTGCAGCCACCTTGACCCTCCCCTGGGGGGAAAGAGTCATCTCCTTTTTCCAAGAGCTGGTCGTCTCAGCAGCTGCCCATTTCTGTATCTCGTCAGGCTCCTCTGAGCATGTCTGGAAACAGCAGAACGGCTGCCCTTGTAATGTGAAAAGAGCTGAGCTCTGTGTGCAGGGCTCGTGTCCAGGAATCCCATGTCTCCCTGAAGCGTGGAGGTGGAAGGACTGGGATCCATATATTCCACAGATGAATGATAGGTTTTAAGTGTTTCTGCTTTTGCCTGAAAATGGCTGTGACGAGTTAGACGAGATGTGTCCCTATTAGTACCCGGATATTAACTTCTTTTTTCTTTCCTAGGGAATGTAGTCGGATTTTTGGTGAAGATGGTCTAACACTGAAGCTCTTTCTTAAAAGAACTGCTCCTTTTTCTATTCTATGGACTTTGACTAATTATCTATATTTGCTGGCTTTGAAGAAGCTGACAGCCACGGACGTCTCTGCCCTCTTCTGCTGTAACAAAGCTTTTGTCTTCCTGCTGTCCTGGATCGTCCTGAAAGACAGGTTCATGGGAGTGAGGGTAATGGCACACTTGATTCGATGCGCGACGCCTCCCTTAATCATAAGTCCTTGACATCACAGAGCTGCTCTGTTTTGTGGTGTTTCTGTAAAATGTTTCCCACTGGTTCTGAGTACAAACTGAGATCCGAAGATGCCTTAGGAAGCCCAGGCAGTTACAACATCGTGGGAGGATATAGACATGGTTTCCACTGATTAGTGAGCTGATTCCAACAAGAGGCACTAAAACAGAGAAAATAAGTTCTTTTTTTTAGGATTAATTTTTAGAATTAATGATGCAATCCACTCCTTCTGTCCTCAGGAAAGAAGGGCCTGAGAAAATTAGCCACAGTAAAGATTATGATTTGCTGTTTTTCAATCAACATATGTTGAGACAACTCCCTCCTGCCCCCGCCAGATGGATTTAATTAATATTTGGTGTAAGTAGATAGGATTACCAAACAGTAATTAAAGTCACTGGTAATGGCACAATGCTGTTAAAAGTGGCTGTATATCCAGTGTGACTAATCTGGAAATGGAACTGAAAGCTTTTTCTTTGGGGTACAAATCATTAATTGAACTGTGTTAAACTTCCACCAGCCACTTCAGTTGTGAATTTATTCCTTTTGAGGGTAGCATGCATTTTAAAAAACTTTTTTTGCATGTGTGCTTGCTCTATGTTAGAAGTAGATTGCTTGGGAGCATGAAGATTTAAGAAGCCAGATCTCATTCCTCTGATGTGGCATGCCGCTGTGATGAAAATGAGACAGTTCTCTAGAAGGAGGTACAAACAAATAGCCTTTTCCCAAAGTAGCAACATGACACAATTTATTTTCTCTGAAAGATATATCCAAGATTGAGTTGGAAACATATTTTTCTACCCAAATATTGCCTCTGTTGGCAATGATTTCAAGCTCCTTGCCCACTCCAAAATGCTGACATAAATGCCTGTATTAGAGAGCTACTTTATGATGGTCATTAACCCCAGTCACTTTTATATTTAAAAGAAAGCCAATTAGAAAATTCTTATTTTGTCCTGGGAGATGCTCAGAAATTGAAAACTGAGGCTTGACATGAACAGTGAGTAGGAAGTTCTGATGGAAGACAAAATCAGAAACTATGAGTCAGTCTGTGATGCCATTAAAGTATGGTCCCGGCGAAACCACATTCTCCACTGGCTGACCTTAGATATGGCCCCCAGGGGCTCAGCGTGGTGTGCTTATACCTGGAATACTGCAGGGCCGTCCCACCAGGGACCCTCAAAGGACCTTCTTCATAGTGCTGGCTGCTCCATGTGGGATGGGCTACATCATTTGTTGGGCCTGGTGCAAAATGAAAATGCAGGGCTTCTGTTAAAAAAAATGTTAATAATTTCAAGAAGGCAACAGGTGTGGGTGTAAACGTGGGCCCCTGCATGCCACACAGGCGATGCTCCCTGTAGGCAATCCACCTCTATTTCCAACGCCGGGAGAAATGCAGGGCACCGAGCAGGGGCTCAGTGGCATGTGGGGATATAACAAATGAATTCACACCCCTGAGGTAGGTGTGTGAGCATATGACAAATGAATTCACGCTCCTGAGGTCTTTCTCTTCATATCTTTCACCCGACCCATGAGGATCTGGAGGGTCTTGTCAGACAGAAGAGGAAAAAGGAGAGGCGATCTGAGGGCTGTTCTGTTCTTTTGGTGATGTATAAATACCAGAAGCAAACCCGAACATTCACTATTAGATTTACCAGTGAGAAAAGCAGTCATACTACAATGATGAATGCATTTAACCAAGGACCTCACGATGCAAGAGTTTATATTTAAAAAAAGATACAGTGTTTATTTGAGGTGCTTTAGAGGAAACATAATTGCTGTGCAATTTACATTTAAATCGCAGATTTAAGAAATCTGCCTAGAGGTTACTAACCATTGCCATGTTAAATTTGGCAGCTCCAGTGGGTTGGGTGGTGGATCCCCAAAAGATCTGCCCCCATCCTAATCCCCAAAACTTGAGAATGTGACCTTATTTAGTGAAGGAGTCTCTGCGGATGTTATTAACTTAAGGTCCTTGAGAAGAGACCATTCCAGGTTATCTGATGGGCTTTAAATCCACCAACAAGTGTGCCCATGAATGAATTCCACAGGACAGACTTGCAGAGAGGAGGCAGCATTGTGATCACAAACACAGAAATGGGAGTGACATGGGTGCCAGCCCAGCGTGCCAGGGCTCAGCATTGGACAGGCGAGGAACCCATCTTCCCCCAACGATGCTGTGATTCCTTCTGGATTACAAACTTCTGGCCTCCAGAACTGTGAGAGAATAAATTTCTATTGTTTTGGGTCACTAAGTTAGTGGCAATTTGTTGCAGTGACCTCAGGAAACCAATGTGGCATCAATAAGGAATAAGACCTGGTAGCAGGTTAAATGGCCAGTAAGTAGGTGGTAATAAATAGGTACAGAAATTAAGACCTCACAAGTGACAAAATAGTAAACTTTAGTGTCCAGCATTATGGTAAAAGTCAGACATTACTCTTTTAAGTGGTAGGAAGGGCTTCCCTCCTGACTGTGGAAGTCACGTTCCAGAAGAAGTGGCATTTTAATGATGCCTGTTGTCAGGCTTTGGAGTGTGAGCTGCACCAAAACGTATTTAGCATTTTGCCTTTTAACACTATCAGCAACTCCTTTCCTCCCGAGACATAGTGAGAACATGTATAATTAGGTCATCTGAGAAATTAAAGGGGCACAGCACGGGCAGCATCGCAGTGGCCGCAGCAGAGAACCGTCTGAAGCATACCATCCAGATGTCACCACACAGGATTGCTCTTTAGGCAAAAGAAAAAAAAAAATTAAAGGGAAGCTGTCAGTCATCAGATTAAAACGTATATTCCCGGCTCCTGCTAAAGTTTCAGTAGTTTGGGAGCAGATGTTTGTGGGATTATAATTCCCAGGAATGGTCATGTTTAGATGCAAAGCTGTGGCCTTCCCTTATTCTAGTTTTTCATGTCAAAATGACACCATTAACAGAAAGGAGGAATAATATCAGGAAATACAGGTTTGTCTGGACCACCAGAGCATACACAGTAATGCTCATGTGAAAAGGAGTTACATATTATGAAGAACTCAGCATTTTTCTTCTTTTGAATACTGATTGAATTATAGATGGAAAGGCAATCTTTTATACTTTTAGTTTTCTATTGTGAAATTATTTCAGCCAACTTACCGTTAGTCTTTGGTGTGCTGAAAAGCCCTTTTTACCTGACATTTGGGGCTGGGGAATTAAAAAGAAAAAAGAAAAAAAAATTTTAAAAAGCCCTTTCTTGAGCAATTGCTTACCCCTTATACATGACCATCCATGGAAATTAATAAAGTTCTTTAAGTGATAGTATTTTTTAATTATAAAAATGTTGGAAAGTGATGACTTAGCCCTTGCAGCTTTGAAGATGGGTGTTTTCCCATCTCTGAGATCCTGTCGTGTTTATCTAGAGGTCTTAAATTCATGGGAACCAGAGAAACCACCCAACACCAGAAAGGTCTTCTCATGGGAAGAAGTTTCCTCTGGCCAGGAGTTTCCTCTGTCTCCTTGGTGCCTGTTTCATGCCAGTGGAAAGTAGGTGGAAGACTAGAATGTTAGAAATTTTTCCTGTAGGTCTTGTCCCTCCCTTATTTTTGTATTGTTAATTCAAAGTTTTCTTTCATTTTTATTCTTTCTTTCTTTTTTTTAATGAAATCATAGCTGTGTCCATTAGTGCAATCATGGGGTACAATGTGCTGGCTTCAAATACAATCTGAAATATTTTCATCCAGCTGTTTGACATAACCTTCATGGGATTTTCTCGGTTATTGTATGATAACATTTGTGTTCTGCATTTAGTAAGTTTCACCTGTACCCTTCTAAGATGCACCATAAGTGTGATCCCATCATTTACCCTCATCTTTCATTTTTAAATTTCCTTGATTGTGTGGATAAAATTGATGGTTGGCGGAAGGCAGATAATGAAGTGAATTTGTGTTCCTCCAACTTGGCAGCCACAGAATTTCCTGCTACATGAGTCCCCATGCTGTTAGCGTCACAAAAGTGGCTGCTCCAGGTCTTCTGAGATCTACCAAGGGCTGCCTGGAGTACGACAGTTAAACCAAATCTTTCATTGCATCCCCTCTTCTTTTGATTCAAATTGGACCCAAGAGTGTCAACAAGACCCTGGAGCTGGGCTGTTTCTGATTTGTGCTGATGTCACACATTAAGATAAGACTCAAGATGAGTGTTGCTTCCATGTTGCCTTTGGTGACTGTTCATTCATGTCTAAACAGAATTCTCCACCGAGAACTTTCATGCTTCCTGGGGGATGCAGTGGAGGATGGACAGTGGGACCCATCCCTCTCATCCTCCTCTTGGTGGGACAACAACTTATGAATACAGCCAACAGAGGAGAAAGCTAGGCTGTGAGAGCCCTCAGAGTGCATGGCCACAGGAATCCATAGCCCCTTCAACAAGGTGAAGCCCACGTGTCCTCCACATGCATCCTTCACTCTCCCTTCCTGGTATTTCTCTCCCTCTTTGCCATCCAGGTCTCCCTTTGAGATCGTTTTCAAATGGATTTAATTCATATAAAGAAAGATGTGTGTAAGAAAGGAGGTGTTCTGAGCCCCAAGACCCTTGGACTTGCTGCTGTCCTGAGTATTTCCTCCCCCATCCTCCTACATCTGGACAACTATAGAGTGTCTTTCTTTCTTTCTTTCCTTCTTTCCCTTTCTTTCTTTCTTTCTTTCTTTCTTTCTTTCTTTCTTTCTTTCTTTCTTTCTTTCTTTCTTTCTTTCTTTTCTTCCTTTTCCTTCCTTCCTTCCTTTCTTTCTTTTTTGAGACAAAGTCTCTCTCTGTCACCTTTTGGTAGAGTGTCATGGCTTCATAGCTCACAGTAACCTCAAACTCTTGAACTTAAACTATCCTCTTGCCTCAGTTTTTCATTTTTAGTAGGGATGGGGTCTTGCACTTGCTCAAGCTGGTCTTGAACTCCTGAACTCAAGCAATCCACCTGCCTCAGCCTCCCAGAGTGGTAGTATTATAGGCCTGAGCCACTGTGCCCGGTCTCCCTCTTTATTTCAGCTCTTGTTTGACTTAATTGGATTCTAGTAAAAGAGATAGTTCTTCCTAGAACCTTAAATATAACATGTGCAGAAATTTAAGGATTCTGTATAGCCATGGTTCTTTGAAAATGGACCCTATTTAAATCCACTCAGAAAGAGAGAAAGGCAAATGTTAGAGCGGTTCCTGTGGATCAATTTATTAATGTGTGTTCTAACCTTAATTGGTAACCAGTAGCCTTCAACCTGAGTATAGTTGCTGCCCACAGGGTAGTTTGAGATCTACATTTGGGGGCTGCTATACGCTTTGGGATTCAAGGGTCCACTGTGAACCAGGGAAGTGTCTTCATACTCACTCAGCTTCAGGAAACAGGACTAGCGTTGAGGCAAAGTAAAGAAACACATTTGGGTTATAATAACTCACTTAGACCTTTAATATCTTGAGGGAACACTACAGGAAGGGAAGCAATTGAAGGTTCATTTCCATGCCTTGGACTCTGAAAAAAACAGTGTGGTTATGTGAATAGTAATCATGGAACCATCTGCGAGTGGGTAACATAGTGAGTGGGAAGATGCTGGTAAAGCCTCATGGAGAGGCAGAGAGGGCCTGACCCGTGTGGCTTTTGAAGACCTGAGCCCAAAGAGGAAAAAGTGAAGATACGAGAAAACGAAGACAGCCAAAAGCCAGATGCCCCTCTAGCCTTCATCTGTACAAACTAATTCTTGGAAAAGTAAAAGGCACATAGCTTTCGTGCAGGGTCACAGGTGTATTTAACATAATGAGATCACCAAATGTCTACCAGTAAAGCCTTCCTTGGGGTTGAGGAACAGGCTTAAATGTCCTCAGTCCCCCTCTGACCCTGCAAGTTGAAACACAGGGTTCTCTGAGAGCCCAAGCCTGCAGAGGGAGGGAGCCAGCTCTGGAGGCCCTGCCCCGCGCGGGGATGCCAAGACGATGTGGGCACACACCACAGGACAGGGCAGAGAGCTTTAGAGAGGTGAGATGGAGCCATCAGTAGTAACACTGTCCCCCAAACCAGATGCAGATCATGATAACGGTGGTGTTCCCATCTTATTTAGACAAGTCTGGTTGGTTAAGAGGCCAAGACTAGAATAGGGTGTCAGGAGAGCCATATCTTTCAGAAGCCTAGAAGCCACCACCACTAGACATGCCCAGTGAGTAGGAGAGGTCCCCACATGGACACTGCCGTGTCCTGGGAGTATTTTTGTGGCTGCAATCCTGTGAACAAGCATAGATGAGCATTTCTGACACAGGATTTTAGGCACTGGCTTCCTACAGGTGCATTTCCAGGTTGAAACTCTCCATGAGCCCATGAAGAGTCCTTTTGTGTTTTTCTGTCGAGAAGAACAGACTATCAACCTTCTTTGACAACTGGTTGATTCTGAAAGGGTGTATGACTCAGATCTGGGCTTAAGTCATTTGTTTCCTGGACGTTTTTAATGAGTATGTCCCACTAAAGTTAAACTGAAGTTGCCAAGCAGAGCTACTCCAGGGTCGTCCAGAGGACCACTCTAATCAGGCCTTGGACCTAACATTTTCTTGCATTTTCAAAATTAGCTGATATACCTTCCTTTAGTTCCAACTGTGTAAATAAGAAATACAATGAAAAATTCTTAAAACATGGCCAAAGGGAATTTGTCCTATCAGGTAGCTGTGAAATTAAATGAAAATGTGCCAAACAATTTAGTTTATCCATCACCCTAACAGGAGCCTAGTATGTAACTTATAAATCATTGCTCATACCATGGAGAAGAATTTCTAACATCTCAAACATTCATATTTTTCACACCTTCAGAATTTAACCAACAGCATTGTCTGACCCTCAAGTGAAAAATGTTCCTCTACCTGAAGGCAATTGATAGAGACACTGGTATAATAGATGTGTTAATTTATGTGGTCCAGGCTAGTATTTTCACAAGCACTTGAATGGAATAAGTAATGAAGACTTTTAAGAGGCTCACTGTGATTGTAATTTTGAATTGGTGTGAAATTATGTCATCTTTAGCCATATCTAATTCCTACCTTGAGAAAATTTATAATAGAAATTTTATAAATTTTACATATACATGTATTTACTAATGGCTGACTTAGAAAAGAAAGGGTTCCCACCTGTGGTCATATCCTTGGGATCATTGTATTTAATGCTCATCATTTTCCAAACGATGTTTTGTTTTTTGCTTCTGGTTTTGTTTTTCTTTAAATGGACTATTTGTTTTCATAATTTCTTAAACCCAGAATTACATACTGCACACAATTGCCTAAACCCATATATTACAGATTGTAGTGTGCCTTCAACAATTTTAAATGCAAAATAGCTTATTTTGTTAAATTCATTAGGATTCACACCATGTTCTGTTGATCTTGTATTAAAGTAACCACCAGTTTATTTAACCAAGAAACCACAACTGATGTTAAGCCAAAAGAGAACAAATGTTAATTCAAATTATTATTTTATAAGTCCAGTCTTCTGAGGGAAATCTATCTGTGCACATGCACAGTTTAACCCATCAATGTTATTTAAACACAAAAACAAATCAGAAAATGCCAGCATCTAATGTGCCTTTTGGTCTGAAGTCAGACCACCCAAAGAATTGTTGTAGATTCCTAGCTGACCTATAAACTTCCAAATCGAGGAAAATGATAACCCTCATAGAATTTCCAGGTCTAGATAAGCCCCTTACTATGTTTATTCATGAGTCTGTTACTTCATGTTAAGACAATTTCCTTGGCATCTCACACTGTGTGTATTAAGTTCTATTCCCTATAGTTTAAGAGTCCGAACAGCACACATGCCTGGCAGCTTCAGAGATTATGATATTCACTCAGCAAGAAAAACACCTCCCATCAAGAAGCCTCCTGGATAACGTTTTATGAAGATGGTTTTTCACTGCTGTCACATTGGCATCTGTTCTCAAGGACTCTTGCTGTTTCTCATAAAGGACATGTTAGTCTGGAGCTACTCTGAAACCAGCCAGGAGCTGGATTTTGGTGGCCATTAACAAAAGACTGACATGTTAAAGATCTCCATTTTGTTATAGGTTCAGAAAGTCCAAAAATAAATCACATATATGAAAGAGCTATTCTAAAGAGGAATTTATTTAGTTGGGAATACTCAGAACTGAAGCATAACAAAATTTATACTATGTAGGTTTAAATTTCTCACAAGATTTTATCTTGATTTTAAAATCAGTGAGACTATTTCACAATGAAATAGCATACTTATTTTCCCTGTACCAGGGTTGCTATTTTACTGCTTGCTGCAGCTTTGAAATGTTTTTTAGTAGAACCAGTTTAAGACAATTAAAGAGACAGACTTAAACCTACATTTCACTAAGGGAGAAACACTGTTTGGACACTGTTCTGAATATATCAAGATTCCTATCAATTTATAGTTAACTATTATGACTTCAGTTGAATTATAAATATTTCCCATTATGCAGTTAATGCTGTAGAATAATTAAATTATCCTTCACTGATTTTTCCTTAAAAATGGAATTAATTTGCATGTAAACCGAAGGAGGAACAAGTTTTCATTGGACATTCCAAGTGACAACAGAGACTTAGCTTTCTCCTGTGCTAACCACTGTTAAAGGTTATTCCCTTTCTTTTTTTCCCTTGGGCTAAATTTTGTCTCTTAGCTGTATCAATATTATGTCTCCTTAATCAAGTTCCAGTTAGGTGGACATTTTCATAAACATACATTGATCCAAGGACCTAATTAAAATGTATGACGAATTGTTTGGAGAATAGATGAAAAATGCTTAGCAGTGACTTCCTATTAAAAAAACATATTTCACCAATATGGATGTTAACCTCTAGAAATTTGAGCCAAAAAATTAAACTAAAATTACTAGCCCTAAAAAAATGTTAATAAAAAATAAAACTACTAACCCTTCCTTAGAATGTGCAGCTTTTATATTCAATGCCTTCCTTAGAATGGGCAGCTTTTATATTCGATGCCTGGGTATCTCGTAAGCATCCTGATTTATTTCTAATACTGATCCTTCCTATGATTGTACAGCAATGTACAAGAGGTAATTTGGTTTAAAGAAGTACTCGACTGAATTATTGTACACAGATATGATTCAATAAAAAAAAAAAGAGAGAAAGAAAAAAAAAAAAGAAGAAGAAGTACTCAACAACTTTCATGAAGTCCTGGATTGCCTCCTCTGAGATAGAGAGGCATCAATGTTGTTTCCTATTTCTTTGCATTCTATTCCACAGATAGTTGCTGCAATAATGGCAATTACTGGCATCGTGATGATGGCATACGCGGATAACTTCCATGCGGACTCCATCATAGGAGTGGCATTTGCAGTGGGCTCAGCCTCTACATCTGCGTTATACAAGGTATGTTGTACACTTTTTTACAAAAATAGTCAACCGTCACTTATGGCTTAGACTGAAGTAATAAAGTAAGGAAGTACAATGAAAAATTTGGTTCAAAAAAAACACTTTGTTGAAATATTAGTACCATTTATTGAGTACTTGCAGTGTGCTAGGCATATGCCAAAAAATTTTGCCTGTGTTAACACAGCTGTTATGAGGCATAAATATCTATTCCCATTTTCCACGTGAGGAAACTGAGACTCTGAAAGGTTAAGTAACTTGCCCAAGGTCATGCAGCCAGGAAGTGATAGAGCCAAGATTTAAACTGCAGACTAATCAATTCCTAAGTCCATGTGCTACACCCCAGCCCCCCAAGTAGCAGGCAGTTAGCAGCAAAGTTAGAAAGCCTTCTCCTCATTCTGTATTTCTTTAATTCTATGTCTGTTATTTTAACTCCAAAGAGGTATGAGAAATAGGGAGCCAGCTGTCACTTGAGCAGTCAGTACTTACTACGTATTAACCCCAGGCTGCAGAAGCTCATGTTACCAGCAAAGAGAAGAATCCCTTTCTCTCTGATGGATGCTGAGTCTGTGTGTTTACTTGCTGCTCTTTCTTCACTGAGTTCCCTTCCATCAGTGAAAAATTCTATTGCACCTGACTTCAGAAGCAGAGACTAAGATCTACAAAGTTACTCCCCAGAGCTCTGCTTTTAAAGGCCAGTTTTCTGGATGTATTAAAAAGCTATTCTGATTTCACCTCTTCTGGTGTTTCAAATAGAAAATGTGCTCTCTAAAAGGCAGGAAATACCCTTTTCATCCCTCCTGGATGCCTATTCTGATTATTCACCAACACTGTGGCTCAGAGGGTAGGAAGTCTATTTCCATACATCTTTTGGCCCATGGATTCTGTGTGACAGGCCTGACAAGTGCTCACTCAATGGCCATTAGTGTTTAACTTGCTCCCCAACTGAGATTCCACCAAGATGTCTGACGTGACTACAGACTACTCATGTTCAAGTTCTCTTAAGTCTCTCAAAAAAAAAAAACATATTAATACTAAGTTCAGTTGACATTAAAAGCAGTCCCTGGGATTCTGGGAAGATGGCCTACTAGTGGCAACCCTCAGCAGAGGGCCCTGACAAGAGGGAGAAAAACTGGACAGAATCTGACTCTATGACGCCAAAGGTGCAGACCTGAGCCAAGAAAGAAGTTCAGCGATCTGTGACTCCAAGAAAAAGCATTTAAGAAAACAAATTACAGGTACAAAGCCTATAGACTAGAGGACGGGTGACCCTCTCCCCAAGGTGGGAGGCCCACACACTCTCTGTAAGCAAGCAGGGAACAAAAGACCTCTCACTTTACCTCATTGGAGAGAGCTGCTAAACACAGGGTCCCTTTCTCCCACTTATGAATCTAGATACCACACTCCTGCATTATAAAATTGAACAAATATTTTCCCCCACAATTCCAAACTTCTAGTCCACCTTCCCCCCTCACATGTTAGTCTGAAATTCTACCCCCTGGAAAGCAAGAGTGTTTGGGCTTCTCCTGAGAGATCTGGACACAGTGTGGACCACCGAACATCAGGAATCTGTGAATCTGTGACTAGTGGGGAAGAAAGAGGGCAAGAGAAGGGGCAGTCCCCTGGATATGACTTTGACACACCAGTGGTGGTGTGGACCCTTGGGCTGTGTCTAGCAGGAGGGGGTGCAGAACCCCCGGCTCTGATGGCACCCGCAAGCAGGAGACTTGTTGCCCAGTATGGACTGAGTTTGGTGGGCGGGGCTAGGGGTGGCTCCAGCTGGGCTGAGGAACAGAAGCTTCTTAGGTGTGGACTGAGACCTGAGGGCAAGGATGTGGACTCTTGACTGGGCTGGCAAGCATAGAAGCAGACTCCAGTGCGGACTGAGTCTGGCAGGTAGGAGTGTGGACCCCCAGCTCAGTTGTGCTTTTGGAGATCCTTGTATCCCTCTCTGTTGAGCAGGGTTTGTACTGCCCAAGAAAATTTGATTGGAACTCATGTCTGGGGCTGTCCACGCAGGGACACTCTGAGGTTGACTCCACTCTGAGGTTGGAAGTTCTGTAGAGGACAGAACTGAAGGGTGGGAGTGGGGCACCACAGAAGTCTGTATCTCTTCACAGCTGAGACTTAAACCTAATATGGTGCCTTGTTAGGATAGGATAGAGGTTGGCTGATTTCAAAGTAGAGCCAGCTTGCACTATGTCACCAAATAGGTCTTCAGAATCTCTGGCCAAAACTCTGAAAGGGGCCTGTGTAAGGTTGTAGGGAATAAGCCACAGTTACTAAGCCTAGCACTTTGGTAAGGAAATGATTATCTCTACTACCTGGGAACCCCAATTCAATCTCACCCTACCAGTTCTAATAACAAAACAATGGAAAATAAACATAGTGTGGAACAAACAGAAGAACTCTGCCAAAATGAATACCAAAGTAGATCAACCCTCCCAAGGAATGACAAAGGAGATACAGCTGAAGATGTCATGCATAGACAAATGGCTGAAATGTCAGAAATAGAATTCAGAATATGGAGGGCAAATAAGATGAATAGAAGGGAAGAAAAGTTAGAAATTGAAAGCCAAAGAGTGGTTCAAAAGTTGTCTCAAGAAATTAATGAATTCAAAGACAAAATCACCAAAGATATGGACATAATGAAAAAAGAGATAACAGACCTCAAGGATAAGAGAAAGTTATTCAAGGAGCTCCGAAATGCAGTAGAATCCCTCAGTAAAAGTGTCGACCAGGAAGAAGAAAGGATCTCTAAAATTGAAGACAAAGCTTTTGAACATTCCCAAACTCTCAAAGAGGCAGACAAATGGAGAGCAAAAACTGATCATTCCTGAGAGAGTTGTGGGATCACTGCAAAATATCAAACATTCATCTTATAGGAATTCCTGAAGGAGAAGAGGAGGATCCTAAAGGTACAGATGCTCTACTCAAAGAGATTATGGAGGAGAATTTCCCAAGTATTGCAAGAGATACAGAAATTTAGATTGTAGACAGTTTCAGAACCCCAGCAAGACACCATCCAAATAAAACATCTCCTAGACACATTGTGATTAACTTTGCCAAAGTTAAGATGAAGGAGAAAACTCTGTAATCAGCCAGAAATAAGAAAAGCATTACTTAGAAAGAGAGAAATATCAGAATGACTGCAGATCTCTCAGCTGAAATCTTTCAAGCCAGAAGAGAATGATCATCAACCTTCAATCTCCTGAAAGGAAACAACTTTAATCCCAGGATCCTGTATCCAGCTAAACTGAGTTTCGTTTGTGATGGAGAAATCAAATACTTTAATGACATACACATGTTAAAGAAATTTGCCATAACTAAATCAGCTGTCCAGGATATTCTTAGACCCATCCTCCACAATGACCAGCACAATGCTTTACCACCAAAGTAGACACGCTGAGAAATTTTTGAACAGCACTCAACTTTCACAGTGGTGAAAGGATTAAAATGTCCACTGCGCAATCAAAAAACATAACACCCAATTCACTACCAGGATTATACATTCTCTCAATTAATGTGAATGGTTTAAATTGTCCTCTAAAGAGGCGCAGGTTAGCTGACAGGATAAAAAAACTCAGACCAGATATCTGCTGCATACAAGAATCTCATCTTACCTTGAAGGATAAAAGTAGACTCAGGATGAAGGGATGGACATCTAGAATACAGGGAAATAAAAATCAGAAAAAAGCAGGGGTTGAAATTTTAGTTGCAGATATCTTTGGCTTTAAACCAACAAAGATAAAGATAAGGATGGTCACTACATATTTGTCAAGGGAAACACCCAACATGAGATTTCAATAATTAATATGTATGCTATTCTACCAGAATGCTCCTCAATTTATAAAGCAAACCCTAACGGATATGAACAACTTGATATCTTCCTGCACTATGATAGCTGGAGATTTTAACACCCCTTTGACAGTTTAGGATAGATCCTCCAAGAAATAAAATAAACAAAGAAATATTAGACTTCAATCTGACCCTAGAACAAATGGACCTCTACAGAAAAATTTATCCTGATAAAACTGAATATACATTCTTCTCATCAGCCCACAGATCCTCTTCCAAAATTGATCATATCTTAGGACACAAGTCTAATCTCAGCAGATTTAAAATAATAGAAATTATTCCTTATATCTTCTTGGACCACCATGGAATAATAGTTGAACTCAACAGCAACAGGAATCTTCATACTCAAACAAAGTCATGGAAACTAAATATTCTTAGGCTTAATGATAGCTGGGTCAAAGACAAGATTAAGAAGGAAATCACCAAATTTTTGGAACAAAATGACAATAAAGACATGAATTATCAAAACCTATGGGATACTACAAAGGCAGTCCTAAGAGGGAAATTTATAGCATTAGAAGCCTTCATCAAGAAAACAGAAAGAGAGGAATCCAATAAGTTAATGGGACATCTCAAGCAACTGAAAAAGGAAGAACATTCCAACCTCAACCCCAGCAGAAGAAAAGAAATAACCAAAATTAGGACAGAATTAAATGAAATTGAAAACAAAAGAATTATTCAGAAGATCAACCAAACAAAAAGTTGGGTTTTTGAAAATATTAATAAAATTGATAAACCAGTAGCCAACCTAACCTGAAACAGAAAAGTAAAATCTCTACTATTGTCTGTAACAGTGGTTCACAACCTTCCTAATGCCACAACCCTTTAACACAGTTCCACTTGTTCTGGTGACAACCAACCATAAAATTATTTTCATTGCTACTTTATAACTGTAATTTTTCTACTGTTATGAATCATAATGTAAACATATGATATTAGGCAGCCCATGTGAAAGGATCATTCAACCCCCAAAGGGGTCACAACCCACATGTTGAGAACCATTGGTCTATCAGAAACCATAAAGGAGAAATAACAACCAACACCTCAGAAATTCAAAAAATCCTCAATGATTATCACAAAAAACTCCATTCCCAGAAATATGAAAATCAGAAGCAAATGGAGCAATACCTGGAAGCATGCCACCTTCCTAGATTCAACCAGAGAGAATTAGAAATTTTAAATAGACCAACATCAATCACTGAAATAGCATCAACAATGCAAAACCTCCCCCAAAAGAAGTCATGGACTAGATGGCTTCACATCAGAATTCTATCAAACCTTTAAAGAGGAACAAGTACTTGTATTATACAACCTTCTCCAAAGCATAGAAAAAGAAGGAATACTTCCCAACACATTCTATGAAGCAAATATCACCTTGATCTGCAAACCAGGAAAGGATACAACAAAGAAAGAAAATTATAGACCAATATAATTAATGAATTTTTTAATTAAATCATAGCTGTGTATATTAATGCAATCATGAGGTACTATGTACTACTTTTATAGAGAATTTGAAACAGTTTCATCAAACTGGTTAACATAGCCTTCACAGCATTTTCTTATTTATTGTGTTCAGACATTTATATTCTACACCTAGTAAATTTCACATGTATCCTTGTAAGAAGCACCATAGGTGTGGTCCCAACAATTAACTTCCCTCCACCCACAGCCCCCCTCCCCTCCCCTCCCCTCCCTCTCCACTTTCCCCTTCTTCTTGGGCTATAATGGGGTTATAACTTTCATAAGAAAGCTATAAATTGGTTTCATAGTAGGGCTGAGTACATTGGATACTTTTTCTTCCATTCTTGAGATACTTTGCTAAGAAGAATATGTTCCAGCTCCATCCATATAAACATGTAAGAGGTAAAGTCTCCATCT
>CAUYRH010097700.1:0-10953 GCA_963574655.1 Perodicticus potto
GATTAACTCTTTGTCAAAAATTCATAACAATCTTTAATAAATCAAACACTGAACAGAAGCCCAAAAAGTGATATATGGAATGATATTCAAATGATACAAAAATTCTGGCCGTGCACAGTGGCTCATGCTTATAATCCCAGCACTCCAGGAGGCTGAGGCAGGTGGACTGCTTGAGCTCAGGAGTTGGAGACCAGCCTGAACAAGAGCGAGACCCTATCTCTAAAAATAGCTGGGTGTTGTGATAGGTGCCTGTAGTTCCAGCTACTTGGGAGGCTGAGTCAGGAGGACCTCTTAAGCCCAAGAGTTTGAGGTTGCTGTGAGCTATGATACCACAGCCCTCTAGCCAAAGCAAGCGTGAGACTCTCAAAAAAAAAAAAAAAATCCAAAAACTCAACATTCCACAGTTCACTACTTATGATCCCAATTCACCCTCACAACTTTACAAATGAGAGAAGCAAAACCCTGAAAATTTCACAGGGGCACAAAAATAACTACAATTCTAGTGCAAATTGGACTTTCTATTAGCAGCCTCAAACTGGGGATCCTCAAGCTCAACAGGCCCCCAAATATTTTTAGTTTGGTAGCATCTTCATAGGCTCTTCCTTTTTTAAAAAAGTGAACCATAATAAACATATAATGAAATGCACACATCAGAAGTATTCAAGAAAAAAAAAAAGTATTCAGTAGATGAGTTTTGACAATTGCATATACTTGTATAAGCACAAGATACAGAACATATTCACCTCCAAGAAAGCTCTCTGCATCCCCCAAGTCCGTCCCCAAATTCTCCAGACAAGCACTGACTGATTTGTTACTAAATACAGCATTCTGAATATGTGCATTAGGCAGTATACACATTTTAATTTGTATATCCATATTATTTCCTCCATATTTTAGAGAAAAAACATAGGAGAAACATGGTAAAATCTCTCACTACAATTCTGGACTTGTCTTATTTTTTCTTTTATTCCTATCTAGTATTATTTTGTATGTAACATTACCAGGTGAACACACATTTTGAATTTTTGTATTTTTTTTACACAGAGTCTCACTTTGTCACCCTAGGTAAAGCGCATCACAACTCACAGCAACCTCAAACTCTTGGGCTTAAGTGATTCTCTTGCCTCAGCCTCTCAAGTAGCTGAGACTACAGGTGCCTGTCACGGCTCCCGGCTACTCTTTTGTTCATTGTTCTTTGGCAGGCCTGGGCTGGGTTCAAACCTGCCAGCTCCCATGTAGGTGGCTGGTGCCCTAGCAGCTGAGCTATAGGCACCAAGCCAAATTTATGGATTTTTTTGTGAAAGAAAATCTTTTATCAGCTGGGCACAGGGGATCACACCTATAATCCTAACACTCTGGAAGGCTGAGGCAGGAGGATCCCTTGAGCTCAGGAGTTTGAGAGCAGCCTAAGCAAGAGTGAGACCCGTTCTCTATTAAAAATAGAAAAAATTAGCCTGCATTGTGGCGGGTACCTGCAGGCCCAGCTACTTGGGAAACAGGAGGATCGCTTGAACCTAGGACTTTGAGGTTGCCATGAACTAGGCCAATGCCATGATACTCCAGCCTGGACAACATATGAGACTCTGTTTCAAGGGAAAAAAAAAAAACCTTTATCATAATGAATGCTATATCTCAACTAGCCAGGCATTGTGTTGGGCACCTGTAGTCCCAGCTACTCAAGAGGCTGAAGCAAGAGTTTCAGGTTGCTTTGAGCTATGGTGCAAAGGCACTCTACCCACAGCAGCTCCCCAAAAAAGAAAAAAATAAGAATGCTATATCTCTAAGTAATTCTTTTTGACAATGTTACCTAAACATAGGCTATTCTGTCTTTTGTAGAGTTTTTTCCTATCTTGAGCAGCATTATGTCTTTTTCTTTTGGTGGTCGTTGTTGTTGTTCCAGTTTGGCCGGGGCTGGGTTCGAACCCGCCACCTTGGTATATGGGGCCAGCACCCTATTCACTGAGCCACACCCTATGTCTCTTTATGATACCACTGTTTGCCAGTACCTGGCAACAGTCTGACTCACTGAGGGTACCTGGTGACTTTTCTCTGACAGATGAGGTCTTTCTCAACATGGTCAAAGCATGCACATAGATGATAGCTAAATAACAGTTCATAACCAAATATAAACCTGTTTTCACTATGTACTAAATTATTCTAAGACTCCAGTAGTGGGAGGAACATTCCTCTAAGTACTCACATATCACCTGTGCCTTATCTGCTTACTGGAGACTTGTTTTTAAGGTCTCCTGAGATGAAGTCTTAATGTTCTAGGTTTTTTTTTGGGGGGGGGGGTTTGGTTTGTTTGAGAGAGTCTCACTATGTCACTCTGGGTAGTGTGCCATGGCGTTACAGCTCACAGCAACCTCAAACTCTTGGGCTTAAGCGATTCTCTTGCCTCAGCCTCCCAAGTAGCTGGGGCTACAGGCACCCGCCACAATACCCAGCTATTTTTTGCTGTTGTCGTTCAGCAGGCCCGGGCCGGGTTCAAACCCGCCAGCCCTGGTGTATGTGGCCGGCACACTAACCACTGAGCTACAGGCGCCAAGCCAATGCTCTAGGTTTTGCCCCCACCATAGCATCCCAACTTCTACACATCTGCCCAACAACCATGGCTGGTTTGCATTCCAAGGGTTATACAATGCTTGCCAAATGCCTGCTGATCACCTCTTGTCTCTAGTGGCCCAAGCCACCCCAAAATTTCTTCACAGTCTGCAATAATATTTTCTGTATTAAAGTCTGAACTCAACTCCTGGACAGGTGCCTCTACCCCAATAAGTATGGCCCTCCCTAGCTATTCCTCATCAACTCTAGAGTATCTATAAGGGCTTTCTTTACATCTCTATATTATACTTTTGCTATTCAAGACAAGTAATCAAGGCATTACTGATTGCTGTGGACTATAAAATATGGAGACTGGCTTGATCAAGGTTTAGGGGTTAAGGAAAGAGTTAAGGTTTTTTGTTTTAGTTCATGTCTTTTATTAATTCATATATAATTACTTGTCTTGTGGTTTGTTGAAGCAGGAAGAAAATATTTGCCACAATAATGTCTATCAAGGTGGATGGCCATAAAAACTCCAGCACCACACTCATCTGAAGGACACTCTCGACGAAAGTGTCTTATTTTGCCATTCTCATCCACCTTATAGTATTTCAGGACAGCCACTTAAGTCTTCTTTCTCTTATGCTTATTCTTCTTGAGAGTAGTATAAGACTTCTTCCTTTTCTTAGCACCACCACGAAGTCTTAACACAAGATGAAGAGTGGACTCGTTCCTTATCCTGGATCTTGTTCTTCACATTTTCAATCGTATCCGAAGGTTCAACCTCGAGAGTGATGGTCTTCCCCATAAGGGTTTTCACGAAAATCTGCATCTTGGTGGCGGTTCCACCGCATATGGTGGATGAGAAAGGAAGAGCACTGCGCCAGCCCCGGTATTTTTTTTTTTTTTTCTGGCAAGAGTTAAGGTTCTTGATGATGGAAAAGATATTCAGTGGCATCATAATAATGACACTATTACATATGGTCGATTCTGATGAAGTACTTGCTTTAAGTGTCCAAGTAAATGATGTTTTTTATTAGTTTGGCAGTAATGATCACTATAAGGATCATAAGTGAGATGAGTTATGGAATCTTCTGAATATATTTGCAAGAAAAATGACAAGCTCAGATCCCCTACTCTGCAGATCAAGTCAAGGTCTGAGAATCACAGAACTTTTTACAGATATTCCTTAAAGAAAGCTATTTCTTGTAGCCAAAGGGCTGAAATCATTTAAAAATCAAACCCAAAATGAATTGCACAGTTTAAATTACAACCACAGGTAAAGTCAAAAGGAATCACTGATTTTTTAATTTGAAAATTAGACCATTCCTATGGGAAAAGTAAGAACATGAAACTTGAAATAAAGGCATCTAGTTTGGACCGAGATGAAACTAACACTCTAGAAACCCCTAATTCCATTGCCTCCACTCTGTCCCCTGCAGGCCTGCTCAGTGTGCCATGGACAGCACTGTCCCAAATATAGCAGTTGGTTAACAGCGGAGAATTGGAAAAAAAGAAAGAAAAATAGAAACTCCCCAAATAAACCTTCCTTACCAGAAAGATACCTTGCCCTTTGGTTTCAGCTTTCCTCTGCTTAAAAACCCTGTGTTCTCAGGTAGTGCCTGTGGCGCCAACCCCATACACCAAGGGTAGCGGGTTCAAACCCGGCCCTGGCCAAACTGCAACAAAAAAATAGCCAGGCATTGTGGCGGGCACCTGTAGTCCCAGCTACTCGGGAGGCTGAGGCAAGATAATCGCCTAAGCCCAGGAGTTGGAGGTTGCTATGAGCTGTGTGACGCCACGGCACTCTACCAAGGGTGATAAAGTAAGACTCTGTCTCTACAAAAAAAAAAAAAAAAAAGAAAAAACCCTGTTTTCACTTGGTGTTCCTAAGGGCAGGAACAGAACACAATAAAACAGAAAATAGCTCACACATTGTAATAATTTCAATTCCAATAATACATACCCTAAGAAACTCGGGAACACGAACGGGATGTTTGACCAGAGGTTGGGCTATATATAAAACACAACAGACCAAGTTCATTTATAGGGAGCTCATTATTAGACACTGCGGATTTAATACCTATCTCATGGACACAGGGATGGCTTAAACAGCTTACAGGGTTGGATGATGGAAATCTGGGAATAAATGGTGAACTCTGTACAATAAATGAAGCTCAGCATTTTCCCAACATAATGTGACAGGGAATCCTAGAGAGCTGGGAGTACTGCCCTGGATTTATTATGCATCATCTGTACAAACCTTTTATGTTGAGACACCAGAAGATACTCTTCACAAAGGTATTTAGAAAGAGATTAGTGAAAGGTGTACTGCAATCCTCGAATAGCAGAATTCTGTATTCTCCTTTACAGGTTAGGTATGACTACACAGAATGCCACACCATCACTGAGATGAGTTCCCTAATTTCAACCAGGATTACACGGATCCAGAGCACAGAAATCAAGTGGGTAGAACTTAACCACCAGGCTTGGCACCCATAGCTCAGTGGTTAGGGTCCCAGCCACAAGCACCAGGGCTAGTGGGTTTGAACCTGGCCCGGGCCTGCTAAACGACAACAACTACAACAATAGCAACAACAACAACAAAAATAGCCAAGTGTGTGGGAGGCGCTTGTAGTCCTAGCTACTTGGGAGACTGAGGCAAGAGAATCGCATAAGCTCAGGAGTTTGAGGTTGCTGGCTTGGCGCCTGTGGCTCAAGCGGCTAAGGCACCAGCCACGTGTACCTGAGCTGGCGGGTTCGAAGCCCGGGCCCGCCAAATAACAATGACAGCTGCAACCAAAAAATGGCTGGGTGTTGTGGAGGGCGCCTGTAGTCCCAGCTACTTGGGAGGCAGAGGCAGGAGACTCGCTTGAGCCCAGGAATTGGAGGTTGCTGTGAGCTGTGATGCCATCGCACTCTATCCAGGATGACAGCTTGAGGCTCTGTTTCAAAAAAAAGAGTTTGAGGTTGCTATGAGCTGTGATGCCACGGCACTCTACCAAGGGTGACAAAGTGAGAGTGTGTCTCAAAACAAAACAGGGTAGGTAATGGGATTAGGTGGTCACATACAGCATCTTTGAGAAGGCCATGTGAGGTGAAGCCTGAATGGTGAATGAGAAACTTTTGTGATGTAGAGGAAGAATATTCCAAGCAGAAGGGAAAAATCTAAAGTTAGGGGCGGTGCCTATGGCTCAGTGGGTAGGGCACTGGCCCCATATACCGAGGGTGGTGGGTTCAAACCTGGCCCTGGCTGAACTGCAACAAAAAAATAGCTGGGCATTGTGGTGGGCACCTGTAGTCCTAGCTATTTGGGAGGCTGAGGCAAGGGAATCACCTAAGTCCAAGAGCTGGAGGTTGCTGTGAGCTGTGATGCTAATGTGAAGAAACCAGTGTGTTTGTTGAGTAAGGATCCAGAGGTGGGGCTAAGAGTTTGAGAGTAAGAGCACAGTGTCATGTGCTTCTGGAGGGCCTTGCAGGCTGCTTCAGGGAGAAGTGTGTAGGGTGGCCATGAACAAACTGTTGTGCAGAACAGTTTGAGGAGGAAGCAGGGAAAAAGAGGCAGAGAAATGGCTTAGGAAATTGAGTGTTCAAGCTGGGTTATATAGTTGAAGCCTGAATCTTGACCTGAATGGTTTGAGCTCCTGGGTCTTCCCTTGTGCTATTCTTTTTTTTTTTTTTTTTTTTTTTTTGAGACAGAGTCTCAAGCTGTCACCCTGGATAGAGTGCTGTAGCATCACAGCTCACAACAACCTCCAATTCCTGGGCTCAAGTGAGTCTCTTGCCTCTGCCTCCCAAGTAGCTGGGACTACAGGCACCTGCCACAATGCCTGGCCATTTTTTTGGTTGCAGCCACCATTGTTGTTTGGTGGGCCCAGGCTAGATTCGAACCCGCCTGCTCAGGTGTACGTGGCTGGTGCCTTAGCCCATTGAGCCACAGGCGCCGAGCCGACAGTTTTAATTCTTAACTTGGGAATCACTACAGAGATCTTTCTTCCCATGGCAAGGGCTCTGTGTTATCTCTCTCTTCAGCACTCTGTATGCTGTGGCAAAGTTAGGAGCATTTTACACATATTTTAGTGAGAATAATTTCTTCATGAAGACTGAACTGAG
Source organism: Perodicticus potto (assembly GCA_963574655.1). Taxonomy (NCBI): domain Eukaryota; kingdom Metazoa; phylum Chordata; class Mammalia; order Primates; family Lorisidae; genus Perodicticus; species Perodicticus potto. The sequence continues at coordinate 6,658 of CAUYRH010097700.1, forward strand.
CTGAGTTCTTAGTAGGCAGAAAGCTGCAATCTATGATAATTCTTATAAAATCACATTAAGTACTATATTCTGAGATGTTCTTTCTTTTTGTACAGAATCTGCTTCTTGTCTAAGTTTCTCCTTTTTCATTCCCATTTACATTGCCCTATGTCTAGCCTAATAAACTAAGGCATTTGTCTTGCTTCAAAGAAATCAATGGCTATATATTACTAAAGCAAAAGACTGCTTAACATTCCTAAGATTTTTATATTACAGTAGAATTTAAGACATGTTAAACACATTTTTTGTTACATATTACAATTTTTCCATTTGGTTTGGTTTTGTTTCATTGACAATGAGCATACCAACTAGATCAAAAGCAAAAAAAAAAAAAATTCAGATAGTATTATTATTTTGGTACACATAATATAAAACATTTTACCCTCTGTGAAAACTCTTATAGGAGAGAATTTTGCAATAGACATTTTATTCACAGGCATCATTTAACCCATGTAGAAATTAATTTTAATTAAGTACAAGTGATATTTATTTATTTTCATCAAATCTTGGTGTCTTGAATGCTTGGAGATAAATTCTGCTTATTTTATCACCCCATACACTCATATGGAAACAAATACCTTGGGAAGAGAATTATATTGAGGACAGTTGGTTCTGTTTGGAATCACAGACTATGATGAGAAGACTATTGGGTAGGGTGTAAGATGGAGCACTTTGATCCATAAGGCCTAGTCTACAGATAACATTTTATTGATTTCTTATTCATAATAAAGTTATATAATTTTTACATCAACTGTGTTATAGAACATGGTAAAACATAAATATTAATGCATAGAAAAGCCCAACCTTTCATATTTTTTGAAGTCAGAGTCAAACAGGTCTAAATATTTTTATAGATTGAGAACAGCAACACTTTAGCTAAAATACACAATACAACTCTATATAAATTGTGCTCAAATTTAATGCAAAACAACACCCTTCTCTCTATTATGAGGTCTGAAAAGAGTGGTTACACATAATAATTTCATTTTTATTAAAGAAAACACAACAGTTTTCTTAACATAATTGTATAAATATAATGGTGCATGTATAATATGAGCAACATATGCATGTGCAATATATAATCATACATTTCCATACATATGTGTAATACATGTGAAATTATGTTATTTTCATAATATATGCCTTTATGTTGATGTGAGTTCATTAGTCTTTGGTAAATTCTAAAAGTTATAGTTGCAAAAACTATTTTCATAATATCTATACTTGGTAAGTAGTATAAAATTTAATATATGATATTAATAGATCTAATTATTTAAATGATATTACTTTAGTCTTCAAATAAAGTAAAACTTTTAAAACAAAACTTTTTAATTTTCATCTCTTCAGACTTAAAGTGCTTATACAGTGGCTTGCTAAATCAGAGAAAGAAGTTAGCTGGTGTGCTTTAAAATTCACCAAACATAAAATGACCACATCTATATTTTTAGGCTTTAAGAATATTGGACAGTAGTTTGTAAAAAAAATAAAACAAAATTCATTTGAGAGAAGGGGTCACTTTGATAATGTGAGGGCATCAAAAAACTTATCTGAAAAGTGTGAACAATGGTTTATGTCGTCATGATGGAGGAGACAAGGGTGAAGGTTGACAATGTGAAGATGAGAAGTGAGATCAAAGGCAAGAGATATCATCGCTTATTTGGAATGCAGAATTAGAAACCATCCAAACAACTGCTAGATAAATCAAAATGAAGACATTCTTACCAAGAGGATAAAAGTTACAACAAGGGACTTTTATGAGAGGAAATGCCATGGTTTTCTTAGACAATAAAACTTTTTAGTAGAATTTTACTCCATTTAATTTAGCTTAATTAACAGAATTTAGGGATGTGGGGTATACTCCCAATCAATCTGAATTTCTTCTGAAAATACAAAGTTATGGAAATGTTAAAAAAATTATTATACCCCCCAAAAAGTATATATCCATGTTCAGTACATTGTAAACTAGCTTACTAAATAATTTTCATCTTTATTACATTTGTTTTTATATAACTAAAGCTTGGTTTCTGAGAATATCGTCTGTTTATCACCTTGTGCATGAGGTTTCTAAACAAAGTACATTTTTTAAAAACTCAGAATTATTTTCTGTAAAACATAGGTAGATTGTTAAAATGTTCAATACCTCTGAAGTAAAATTCAACTTGAACTCCTAAGTTTCATACTTACAAAAAGCTCAAAGCATAAAAAACAAAAAAGAACAAAAACCACAACAAAAATCCTCAACCTCCCAAAAGACAAACAAAAGAAAAACATCCTCCAAGAAGTAATCCTCCAAGATCTCCATGATGAAGTAAGATATTTAACCTATGCATAAACTCAGTAAGTTACAAATTGAGTTTGTAAAATGTGGCAACATCTATATTAATACCGTAGAGATTGCCTCACTAGGCTACTGATCTATTTATTTTAAATGTGTGGTAGAGGACCTTTGGGGTGTCTGTGCCATTTTGATTGCATTTTATCTGTGGCAAAAAGTCAACTTGCAGGACATTAATGAATAGTTCTTAATTGTTATAATAGTAACATAGTTCTTCCTTTTCGGTTTTATCTGAGATCTTATACATTTGTTTTATGGTTATAAGCAAGAATAGGTAGGTAGAGGTCAGTATCCCTTGCCAACCTGAGTAGTAGACGCAAATTACTTGAAGAACATTATTTTTAAGCCAAGCTAGCCTTATTTAATCAAGTACATAGCTGGAAAGTAGCCTGTAAATGAGTCAAATTAAATTATTCACATTGTGCCTTCTACACTGCTTTTGTAACTCGAGTAGTAGTGTGGCACTAAGGGGAATGCATGAGCTTTGGATTTAGAAAATTCTGAGCTTGAAAGTAGACAAATTAGCTTTGGTGAGCCTCAGTGGTTCCAACTGTGCAATGGGGATATGAGTGTCTTCTTCATGGCTTGTCTTCACTGGATGAAGTGAGATAATGTGTGTACATACTTGGCACTCAGTGTGCTTGAAAATCAGTAGTGGACATTGTCACCATAATTTTAAACTTAGTTAATGTGCAATCTTGATTATTCAAGATAAAGTAAAGCTTGATTTTGTTGTTTTCTGAGACAGAGTCTCACTCTGTTCCCTGGAGTAGAATGCTGTGGCATCATAGTTTATAGCAACATCAAACTCTTGGGTTCAAGAGATCCTCTTTCCTCAGCCTCCTTCTGAGTAGCTGGGACTACAGGCACCTGCCACCATGCTGGACTAGTTTTCCTATTTTTGGTAGTGACAGGGTCTCACTTTTGCTCAGACTGGTCTTGAACTCCCGACCTGGAGCATTCCTCCCATCTCCACCTCCCAGAGTGCTAGGATCATAGACATGAGCCACTGCACCTGGCTCAGAGGTTGATTTTTGATCGATTGTCTTTGCCTGTCTTTGTAATCCTAGAGGCTAAGCATCTTCGTAAAATACTGTCTCTAAAACATAACCTATAAATTTGGATTTATTTTATGTAAGATTCTTTAATGTAGTTGAGCCTGAAAGAAAAATGCGCTTTGATGGCTCTTCTTTAATTCCTTAGATGTAGAAAACCCAAAGATTCACAACTGTATTATGCTAATGACCAGAGCTTCAAAATGCCCTAGAACCACAATAAATAACCTATGATGCCCATAACCATTTTGTGACTCATTGTTCATAACCAAAGAACTTCCCTGTCATTTATATACTCTGTTAAACCACCCATATCTGTGCAAAAAAAAAAAAAAAAAGGAACTGGCAGGTAGGTTTTTTCTTTTTTTTTTTTTTTAGGTGCACCCAACTTTATTTGTCAGAAGGCCAGTGATTTGGAGAACAGTGAGAGTAGCCTCTCTAAGACTTCTGTTCTTCCATTTCCAAAACCACAGTTTTATAGTTTTACACATGAAAAGTTCAATGAAAAATCCATGTTAATCTTTAGCTTAAACACAATAATTGGCTTAACTCATGACTAAAACGTTCCAATTCAAAAGTTAATATCCTAAATCCTCCTGAAATTATTCAAGATGGGCATCTTTAGGGTGGGAGCTAAATTTACAAAACAATGAGAATGGGAGATAGGAGATGAAGGTTATGTAGGCCTTAAAACGACCAGATCAGCTGTGTCATGATTGTCCTAGCCTGACAGGGGCACACTAAATACAATAATACACAAAGATGCCTGAGAATAATACACTTCCCATCCTGAAGACTGACGCTCTAAACCATCCTCTTTTATAGTTCTGCAGTCCACTGGTCTAGCTTGAGTTCACTGGTTTTCTT
>CAUYRH010097702.1:0-21883 GCA_963574655.1 Perodicticus potto
CTACTTGAAATCTCTCCCACTACCAGGAACTTTGGTGTTTTCTGTATTCTTTTCTGTAAATCAATTCTGTCTTATCACGGACGGGTGGGGGGGGGGAAATAATGTAATGAAGAATAATAAAATACATGTATTTAAAAAAAAAAAAAAGTATGCGGGGGTGGGGGGAACGAAGGCCTCATTTCCAAATAAGTTCGCATTCTGTCGTACTTAACGGTTGGAACTTCAAGATACTGATTTGGGGGGATGCCAAGAAAACCATGACACCTCCTCAACTTGTGAAGGAGGGGCCTTCTTTCCCCACCCGTGCCTCAGCCAGTCCTCCCTCTGTATGGGTTTGTCGTTCGTAACAGTCCCTCTTCTTGCTTGTCTTAGTCAAGTTTCTGCTTAGCAGGAGCCCTGCACCCTGATTTCAGGAATGTTGGAATTTGTAATTATGCCTACTTGGGTTGTAGGAAGGGTAGAGCTGGGGGCTTCAGCATCCATAGAATGTGAACACTGGTGAGACTTTCCCTTTCTCTTGTATGTGTTTCTCTCTGTCTGTTGGCTTCATTTTCTCAGACAGCTGCTCAGGCAACATTGAATCCAATGGTTCCAGGCCCGTGTTCATGGAGCCTCAGGTGTCCAAGAAATAAAGCAGGCCATTTCACTGTCCGGTCCTGAAAGAACAAACCCAAGGAAGACTTTTGGTAGCCTATGCTTTACAGTTATGTCCATTTCTGGACCAATCACTGTGGCTAATGATGAGTGGAGTTCATCACAACTCATCTGCTTATTCCCAATGCCATGGCATTTGGGTCTGCTACCAGGGGTAAAATGGTTTGCAAGAAAAGCAATGGCAATACATTTACTTTTGTGCTGTCAACATTTCCCATTTCAATAATCTTAGAAAATGATGATTCAATCTCTTATTTCAGAACTTTTATTCAATGAAAAGTGCATAACAGATTATACATATAATGTACCTTACTTAATTTTAGCAATTCCTTTGTCATTTACTATGCTCCTATCTCCTTCTGTGCTATACTTTGTATTTTTTCTTTTATGTTTCAGAATATTAGCCTGAATATCCGTATTTTTGTGTTTGTGTGTATATGTGTGTATATGAATGTTTGAAGGTGCATTTGATTCTTTTAAAAATCCTACAAACAGCATGATTTAGTTATCCTTTGCTCTCCCTAAGTACTCAGCTAGTTACTAATAGACACAAATCTCTTCTTGGATATGTGTTATGAACTGACTTGAGACAACTTATTCACTTAACCTTCACTAAGATTTTTTACTAAATACTGATGCCTTCAATTTTTTGAAGGCATATATCCATTCCCAGCAAGTACCTTCCATAAAAGCCAACTCTAATATAATCTCAATGCCATACTGGCTGGATCAGCAGAAAGAGGACACAAAACCCAACAGAACTCTGCATTTTAAGTGCCAATTCAAGAATATTAGGTATTAATCTTGATGGACAGCTTTCCCTCTTTCATGCATGGACTTTCTACCAAATCACATATTTTATTTATTATTTGTTTAGTTTTTGAGACAGAGTCTCACCTTGGCACCCTTGGTAAGTGCCATGGCATCATAGCTCACAGTGACCTCAAACTCTTGGGATAAGCGATCCTTTTGACTCAGCCCCCTTAGTAGCTGAGACTACAGCCTACCCACTAATAGACTATGCCTGTCTATTTTTAGAGATGGGGTCTTGCTCTGGCTCAGGCTGGTCTTGAACCTCTGAGCTGAGGCAATCCACCTGCCTCAGCCTCCCAGAGTGCTACGATTACAGGCATGAGCCACCATGCCCGGCCCAAATCACATATTTTAAATACTGCTTATTTCTTAAATTTTTTCTCTAACATCTCTCATGCTAATTAACACACAGTATGATGGAAATTTCAATAATGGTATTTGAAGTGCCTAATTGTCCAGGTCTAGAGCACGCACTGCTGATTGAGTTGCTCTGAAGTCTAAATGAGCCTGTATTATGTGGTAAATTAGAGTCCACTTATACACACTTACCTAAAATTGTTTATACTGAAGGATGTTTGAAATAAATTACTCCACAGACAATATAACACTTGGTTAGATGGCTTGACTATACAAACATATATTTCCAGTTCAAAGTCAAGTCATCCTAGGTGAGGTCTTGAGGGACTCAGAAAATTCAGTCTTAATAAATTATTTTCTCAGAGTTAAACACAAAACAAAACAAAGCAAAAATGCGAAGCTAGGAAGGAGATTTTTGCATTTGCTTTTTCTCAGTGGTCCTTCTTCTTTAGTCACCAATGTGGTTAGTTTTCAAATCTGTTCAACCATCCAGTGGGTCAAGACAGTTAAGACAGCTATCCCGTCAGAGAAATCTAGGCACAAAACCACCTCATTGCCCTACAAATGTTTTGTTTGGAGTAGGTGTAATTAATTACTAAATTAATTTCTGTTTGAGATCCAAGAGCACATGTGTATAGAAAGGTTAAATCCCCTTCAGTTTAAGTGTGCTAGGTGATCGCTTTACTTCCCAGGTTTGTGTTCACTCTGAGTAACAAGGGCTGTGGGTGAATTCCTTCGTATTCTCCTCCGTGGACCTCACGTGGCATTGATCCACTTGCGCAGGACTGAAAACTATAACATTGACCCTCGATACTTTATTGAGAATGCCTAATGTACTAAATCTGTGGTATTCTGTCTTAGTTTAAGGCTCTGGTCATTACTTTCCTGAGTCTCAGCTATCTGGCCAGTGGGTTTCCTTTTCTCTTGCCCACATCTGTATTTTTGGTCATTTCCGTTGTTATCTGAGATTTGAAAGTGGGATTTGTACATTTGATGTCAGGGCTACATATTTCTCACAAGTCTTAATAACCCATTCATTGTTATTTCTTACTTTTTGTCTCTGCTCAGCATATCAGGATATATTTCCTACATTTATTGATATTCTACCTAAAGAGATTTTTACCTTAAAATTTCCTAAGTATGTGTACACATAACATATATTTTAGAATAGTTTTATTTAGAAAATTGGTGCTAGGTATAAAAATGATACAGGATATTAACCATAATGTCTTTTGCATTAGAGAAAGAATATAAATTATAAAGAATATAATTTTGAGTAGTTAGTACTAGGGATATTAGTTTCTTTTTATTTCTTCAAAATATAAGTAGGTATATATTTCAAATAAATTAATCATCGTTAAGTTTATTTGAGCAATTTTTAACCTAACATTTGTTCAGTTATTATTCGCTCATTTAGAGACATTTCCCCATAAACCTTATGGTATTAATCAAACGTAATTTGTGGTCACTCTGAGTGTTAACACACTATAGTATGAAGAATCAGAAGCTAGTCTTAAGATGCGTTCATTATGTAAATGCATAAGACACAATATCGAAGGTAGAACTTGTGCCTAAAAACCTCGCATTTCCTTGTTTTCATGTTTTAAAAGACAAAGCAAATGTCTGAAGAATGAATGTTTCTTTATAGCACTCAAAAAGATCATTTATTTTAATTGAATAATAGTCTGGGTTATCCCTGATGATAGCACTCTGATATTCATTATAATAACTAGATTTCAATACCTTCTAAATTATCTTTACTTATCATAAATTAGAGAACATGTTTCTACATAGTGTACAGTCCCCTTTATAAGTCTCACAAATGCATTCATGAAATAAGCATTTAACATACACCTACATTCACAATGTAAAATGAATGTTGGTTATGTATAAATAATTTAGCTCTTTGAAACAATTTAGTGAATAAAAACAGAAATAATTTTTTTATTTTACCCTTTGATATTCAAATTGTTTATCACAAAATTTATCAATGGTCCAATCTGTATCAGATCATTGTCAGATTTTAGATATTTACACACAAAGTAAATACTTTACTTTATGCTTTTCTTTTACTCTGTCTCTCTTGCTTAGCCTCCCATATTTTAGAATGCATAATAAATAACAAGTGGGGTTCTGTATTACCCTGGTTTCAGAGGTCAGTTTATTTAATGACCATTCATAATTCAACTAGATGTAGTAAAAATGTGCAGAAGACAAACACTGAAAGTTCTACTATGAGTTTCAACAAATAGATGACTTCTTATTTTCCTGATTATTATTAAATTTCTGTAAAATCACTATTATTATATTACAATAATTAGCATAGGCTAGAAATGTGGGAGTTAAAATTGCACTGCCACAAATATAAAAAATGACCTATATTACAGATGATACTATGTCATAATTCTAATTAAATCACATAGTCAAGACAGTAACACTCCTTTTTCTCTCTCTTAGGATGCTACAGCAAAATCAAAATATCTGCATGAACCAGAAAGACAATAATTCATTACAAAACTAAAGGAAAACAAATTTTCATAGAAAACCCACCAAGAATTCCTAATATTTTAACAGCAAAAGGGGTTAAATCTCAAACTTCTGAAGTGAGGGTGCAACCATGCTTTATTTACAAACTTTGTTGTAAATATAAACAACACAATGAAGGAAAAACAAATGATCAAACTTCACTCAGACGAAGTCATACAAAATGCAAATTAGTTCTTTGTAATATTAATGTAATCCAACAACAGCTCAGGGTAAAAACACCCATCAAAATAAAGTCAGCCATTTTTGACAATTAATTTCGAACAATGACATAATTCCAATCAAAATGTATCAAAATATTTTTGGGAAGTTGTTCCGTGTTTTTCCCTTTTAACTACTCTTTGGTAAATTGGTATGCAAGTGTGTGTCAATATGCATGTACAGTTATTCCCCCAAACTTCTTTATTCTCTAAAATGTGTTACTTGATAAGCAGATCGAGATTGGGTTGTTAATGGTCAATAATTTTACTTATTTCTTCTTATATCATATTTGCAATTCAACTGAATTGTTCAGAAACACAGAGGAGAATAAAAAAGAATGTACATTTCAAACTTAAGTATAAAACACCAGTGTAGAAAAAGAATTCATCTCCAATAGAACTGTTTGCACATATTAAATGATGTGAGTCAATCAAATTCTCCTGGCTTTCCCAACAAGTCATAGACTTTTGGGAAAGTCTGTCACGAAATCTGATCTGTGGAGGGTAATTAGCACAGAGAGAGAGACTGTCGGTTGAAAATGGATAAAAATGATACACTGGATCAAGCATAGTGGTGGCCATTTTTATAATTCAGCCCCTGGAAAGGTTAAACTGTATTCCTGTGTATTTTTAGAACTAGGCTGACAGTTTATAATGGAAGGTGATAGAACTGGATCAGTTCAACCTGCCATGCTCCAAAGTGCACTCGCTTAACGCTCCTCGGGTGCCATTTAAAGTTTATAATCCTTCTTATTATAGTGGGAATTTGAGGAATAATTACTGGCATGAGGGGATTTCTTTAGTGTTTTTTGCTGAGTTAAGTAGATTAAATCAAGGTTACCTTAAGTTTTTTTTTTTTTTTCCTATCTAAAAAAAGAAAAGGTATTCAGAATGTCTTGAGTGAGTAGAACCTTGGAGTCAGAAATAACTGATCGTGCCACTTTTTATGGTTCAGTTGAACTTATGCTCATATTCAACACTGATTTCAAAGGTCTGTGGAAGGGGATCTGACCAAGTGTATTATGTCCCTTCAAAGGTGATACAAAAGCTGAAGTCAATATCACAATTAATGTCACACCTAATGCTTAAAAATTCAAGTGGATATTTAGATTTTACTACCTTTTAGAGATAACAATATAGTTATTTCAAAATCATTTGGACATATTTAGACCAAACATGTTTGCTAAAAAGCAAATTACGAATGTTGTATTTATTTTCAAAGTATATTTGAGATAGCTGTCTGTTAATTTTCTGATTCTTTCAGTTTGAAAACTTGCAGTCATATTGTATATCACATTTATGTAGCAAATCATTTATTTGTCTTTGTGTGAACTGCAGGCATATCACTTTGAAAGCTTGGAAAACTGTTATTAGCCAACTTATCCCATTAAAATGAATATGGATTGCTTAAATGTTGAGGTATGATAAATACAATTTTACAAATTTTATCAAATTAGTTTAGCTGGCCGTGGTTAAAAAAATTAAGAAAAATAACAGAAATTCAAATATTCAATTTTTGTAGTACTTTTCAGCTTTTGAAATTATATCACAGTTGTGAGAAATGTTTATATGGTGGGCCCTCAGCCTACTTATAATCAGGTAATTTGTTTTCTGGCTATTAAATTGAGTTTCTTATATATTTTGGATGTAAGCCCTGCAGGAATGGAGAAGGCAGAGTGTGAGGGCCAGGCCATACCTGCCCAGCATAAGACTCATGTGACAGGTTATCCTTGCACTGAATCTCCTTGTCATGGTGGAGAAGACATTTCCGATTATGAATTTTAGTTTGAGGTTCTTGTTGCTCAGTTCTTCTTTCTCCACACTTTCCTTTCTCAGGGGTCCAGTGTTCATCATGGCCTGGAAGCTGTCCCTGCCTGATTCTGCTTTCTTCCCTTCTATTTCCTCACAGCCGTTATTCTCAATAAACTTCCCATATGCCTAATTCTATCACAGAAGCAGATTCCCAGAGAATCTAACTAACAGAGATATTAAGAATTGTCCAAGGGAGTAGGTGTGATGACACAGAGTTTGATGATCAGCTGTGTCTTTGCCCTGATGGTGATAGGGACCCCACCCCAAGAGGTAGGCAGGACACAGAGAGCCTGTGGGACAGAGTGATAGTTGTGCTGCTAAAGATTTTACTTATGAAGACTTGGGAAAAATGGACATTTTTTTTTTTTTTTTTTTTTTTTTTGTAGAGACAGTCTCACTTTATTGCCCTCGGTAGAGTGCCGTGGCGTCACACAGCTCACAGCAACCTCCAACTCCTGGGCTTAGGCAATTCCCTTGCCTCAGCCTCCTGACTAGCTGGGACTAGAAAATGGACATTTTTATGGGACTATAATCACCATACAATGATTCATCCATTTCAAAAGTATGAAAGAATAATACAGACAGACAAAAAGTAGACAGACAAAATAATACAGACAGACAAAAAGATTCAATTATATTGATATCCTACAGATTGGTAATGAAAGCCGAGGACAGTACATAAGCAATTCAAAACAAAGTACAAAGGCTAGTGGGAATTTTTTTTTGTATTTTAGAGTGAAGCCCTAATTTTCTGAAATGAAAGGGCAAAAAACAGTTGGAGATAATCCAGGATATTATACTGAAAGCAACAAAGTTCAAAGTAGTCATCCTACAATTGAAGTTGTTTTGTTATGCAAAGGTGGAAGCCTGATGCAGAAAACCTGGGATTCTCACATAGAAAATGAAGAAATCTGAGTTCCTGAAGACTTCAGCTCCTTAGACTCTACTGTGATCTTACGCAGCCTACGGAGGTCACCCGCACCTCCTATTATAAGCCAGCAGTGCCCTTGTGCGGGGCGACGCTGTGGAGCTCTGTCTCCACCATTTAGTGGCCAATAGTTTAATAATTAGGGTTAAGTCACAGTGTAACCCGATTGATGACATGCTGGGCCCAATAAGGGAAGAAAGCTTTTCATTAAAGCACCTGTGATAATTAGTCACTGGATTGGTCAAAGATAGCACAACATAAAACTTGCTAAAAACATTTTGTTCACGGGTAACTTTTTAAGATATGGAATTTAATATCCTCTCAAGCACTGCAGGGGGTGTTGATAAATTGCTGGTAGCATGTTTCATACATGCCTAGAGAAGGCCAATTCCCATGCTGAGCAAGGTTGAAATGCTTGAATTGCTGTGACAGACAGTGGAAGAAGGGGTAAACAGGTTCAGGAAAGTCACCATGCTAGAATGCATCAGAAGATGATGTTCCAAGGGAGGCTCAGAAGATGCAGCATTCACAGAGGCTATTTATTGGGAATGTTCTGGTGAGAAGGATGCTAATATCACTCAGAAGTTCTGGCGAGGGATGAATGCAAGAAAAACTGCCACAAAGCTTGGCATATTGATAACAGTGGGATGATGGTGAGTTAAAGCAATGGAGGCCCTTTGGAGCCTATAATGACCCAAAGCTGGTCACAATTACCATAATGAAAGGCAAGCTCAGAGTGGCATTCAAGCTAAGATAGACTTATACAAAGGTAAGAAGGTATTTCACAGAATATAGAATGTCTGAGAACAAAATATGTGACGTCTGGCGAATACACATCAGTAATGGAAAGCAAGAACAAATGAACAGGAAGTGAAGGGTAGCCATTCCAGTAAAGTCATGATCCTTTACTAAGTTTCCAAAATTAAGACAGTTTTCAGACCCAGAATACATAGATTGCAGTGCCTAGGCTCCCCAGTAGAAGGACTCAGCCTGTCCAGAATAATTTAACAGGGAAGAGAACTTTCCGGAAGGAACTTAAAGCTGTTTATTCTTTTTTTTTTTTTTGAGACAGAGCCTCAAGCTGTCACCTGGATAGAGTGCTGTGGCATCACAGCTCACAGCAACCTCCAATTCCAGGGCTCAAGCGAGTTTCCTGCCTCTGCCTCCCAAGTAGCTGGGACTACAGGCCCCTGCCACAACACCCGGCCATTTTGCGGTTGCAGCCATCATTGTTGTTTGACTGCCTGGGCTGGATTCGAATCCACCAGCTCAGTTGTACACAGCTGGTGCCTAGCCCATTGAGCCACAGGCGCTGAGCCAGAGCTGTTTATTCTTATGACACACTAGGTTATAAGAATATTTGAGCATTTTAAGAATAATCAACCATAGTGTATGAGTGAGACTTGAAGACCTGAAACATCATCACAGTCTCCTTATTAAAGTAGGGGTGTACAGTAAACAGGTGATTATTGGAATTATGGCCACTTTAGCTTAACATGGGTCAACTGCTCTCAAGATACAGGCCCTGAATGTATTATTGACATTGAAGTACTAGAAAGTTAGAATATACTCCATACTTAGTCTTTGATTTGCAGATAAAGGATATTCTAAGGGGAGGAGAGGCCAAGCCTCTTCTCTGATACGGACCCCAGCTTCATTTTCTTTTTCTTTTTTTTTTTGCCAGGGCTGGATTTGAACCCACCACCTCCGGCATGTGGGACCGGTGCCCTGCTCTTTTGAGCCACAGGCACTGCCCTTCATTTTCATAATAAATTAAAACCAGTATTGAATCTCTAGAGGGGCATAGTACGGCAGAATTTCGTGCTGCTTTTACAGATCTAAATAATATATAGTGGTAATTTCTATGATAGCTCTCTTTAATTCACTTAAAAAAATTGACATAGGGTGGTGCCTGTGACTCAAAGGAGTAGGGTGCCAGCCCCATATGCAAGAGGTGGCGGGTTCAAACCCAGCCCCAGCCAAAAATTGTAAAAAAAAAAAAAAATTGACGTAATCCTGGAGAATGGCTCCAGGACGCCACAGTGTTAACCATGTGATATTCTCAAACTTGCTTGAGTGGACAAATAGATATGTGATATGTGACTATCAACTTGACAAATCTGTATCTAATCTGAAGGCATGATCAGAAAGTCTTCTCATTTCAATGAATTGAACTAAGATATACGTACATATTTGGGGGTCTGTTATCTGTCATTTCCTCTGTTATAAAACAGACTCTAAAAATTGCGAATCATTTGGACATCCCACAGAACCTCTCATTGATCCACTTATTCATGGACTCTAACCATATTACCATAGGTAAATTATGATGACACCAGTTGTAGATCAAGATAGAGAAATTACAGGTGTGTCATACTCACAGTTTCTGCTCACCATGCAGGGGTACGCAGCATGTCATGAAGGGAAGAGGGACTGTGTATATGACAAATTACTTTGGTTTCTGTAGGACAGAAAGGGTAAGGCTGCTGAAGCACAGTTAGGGCTGGCTAATGTGATTCTGGAACAAATTAGGGCTGATATAATAGTGGCCCAAGGTATAAAAACCCATTAAGAGAAATGGTTGAAGTATGGACTTAATTAGTTTCTCAAGAAGGGCAGCGAACTGGCCCCCAGTCAGTACCTCAAAACTGGATCATGACAGAATACTGGATCAAAACTGGATCAAGACAGAATAAACTATGTTACAACATGGTACCACGATAATCAAATCAGTAAGAATAACATATGTGTGTATATCACTTATGAGCAGTAGCACACCATTTGACTAAATGAACATGGATCTGGAAGAAGAAAATGGAGCATCGGGGACAGAGGCAGTAGGTACTGAGTAGACTGTGTGTGAATACATGGTGAAAGCAGAAAGTGTAAATATGTCTGTTTCATATGTTAATTCCAAGAGGCCTTACACAACTGAGTAGACAAAGGGACAGTCAATTTGATATTGGTGCAGACCCCCACTTGGGACAGCAGAGAGGGTTTGTGACCTTTGCAAGAACACAAAAGAGAAAGAATTCAGACACAATGTATGAGCAGATGCAGATAGCTTCTATCAAAAGCAGAATATACTCTTAAATGAAAGGAAAAAGAGTAGATTGATCTGGGAAGGAACAGTGCCACACAAGGGTTCAGGTCTATCCTTTTATGCTAATCCCTAAAAATATAGCAAGCTGGGAGTGGAATTTTCATGGGTTTTATGGGAAAGGGATGGAGAGTTCCTGAAACAGGAAACCCTCTCCTTTCTCGGCCTTATGAAATCTCTCCTCTGAACTATCCCAGTGATGGTGGGTATGTTTCTACCATGCTAATGAAGATAGTTCATAAGGCGCACTGTCACCTCAATTTGTGCACTTGCCACAGTTTTAGGAATTCCCGTTCTGCTTCAGATAAGGGTGTTATAATCCAAATAGAATAACTAAAGTGTCTCTATTGGCTACCTTTTATCTCAGCTAAGCATATTTGCCTTCTTGTAGCTTTCATATTCTGCTGGTCTTCTCCTTTTGACTCCTGCCATAATTACCTGAGGGATATCTAAGTCTTATCTCAAATGGATGTGGTCCTCTTTGTCTTCACCTGCCCCAGGAATAGAATGAAGATTACATGAATAGAGTGGTCACAATGGCAGCATGGGGGTTACAGACAGCCCCAAGAGCATGCATTCCAAATGTCAAGGTCAACTCACTGGTTGCATCATCTGAATCTCTATCATGCCAGCAAACAAGAGCAAGAGCCCCATTACTGCTCCCTGAGGAGTTTAATCAGCAACATTGGAGTTATTTACTTGAACGGTCATTAAATTGCCTTCAAATGACTAAACAATTACTCTGTGTGTAATTTTGACTTTTCTAATCAGATAACACTCAGCTAGAACCAACATCTATGGTAACTGAATGATAAATTCACAAATATGAAATTCCACACACAAAATTGTACCTAGCTGGGAATGGGGCTCATGCCTGTAATCACAGCTTTTGGGAGGCTGAGGTGGGTAGATTGCCTGAGCTCACAGGTTGAGACCAGCCTGAGCCAGAGAGAGACCCCATTTCTAAAGATAGCCGGGTGTTGTGGGGTGTGCCTGTAGTCCCAGCTCCTTGGGAGACTGAGGCAAGAGGATCGCTGGAGCCCAAGAGTTTGAGGTTGCTGTGAGCTAAGATGCCACAGCACTCTACTAAGAGTGACTGAGTGAGACTCTGTCTCAAAAAAAAAAGAAGTTCACCGGTGTGGGCCTATGGTAATGATACCACTGGTTCTATCCTATAATATGCCGTACAGATGCAGCTGGCTGGATAGAGTGTGGAATGGCCTGTAGGCATAACTGGAGCCACTTCTCTGTGAAGGTGCGGGGGCATGCAGCCAGATTCATTGTAATCCCCAACACAGATAGTACATGTTGCGCTTTCTGCTTAGTAGGAAACACACAGAAGTCTGGTGACCAATGGATGGTAGCTGGAGTGGCCCTACTTGCTGTCTTCCCCATGTCTGCAGATTTGAGGTAGATCCCTAAGTGTTGGGTACTCTTGGTTAAAGCCACATTTAACTACAAACTCGTTTTACCAAGTAGGCGCTCTGAACGCCCTTTGTGCAGGGAACTAGGCAGGAAGAGGAGTCTTCATTTCATAGGTTAACAAACCTGATCAGCTGGGGGAGGCAGGGCTGCTGCAAGACAGTGAGAATGGGGAGGAAGATGTGCTGGACTCGGGTCATCCACTCGGGGGACTCTTGCTATTTCATTACCCCACTATGACTATAAATGGCAAAAGTAGCAAAAAGCGTAGGAAAAGTAGCCCAAGAAGGGAATGTTAATCAGAAGCTGAGCCCTCTCTTAAGGCAGAGTGTGAGTTTTACCACATCAAGTCAACCCGCAGATTCTAGAAAGGTGATAGGAAAGGGTCAGGAATTTAGAGCAGATTGCGTCAAGGGGCGTGATGAGTACCAGCTGTGACAACAGGAACAATTATAGCAATTGGGACTAAATGTGTCCTATTAATCTTACTTTTCTACGTTTTCTTCCATACGAGAAGCCCATTAAACCTCTGAAGGAACTGCTCTCTCTCTGTGCATGTAAAAGTTTGCTCCCATCACATAAGAGTAAGACTGGTAACCATGGAGATGAACCACATGGTCTTCCTCAAGGCAGGGCCGTCAGCTGACAACACACAGCCTCAGTGCCCATGGACCTTCCCTAGCGCTTGAAATGATGCCATGTTCTTCTCAGGTAGCCCTAGCTGAGAGGTGACCACTGTAAGAAAACTATACACCTGTTTCCAATGCGGGACATGCCCGAATGGCCATCTTGGCTCTGAAGCTCCCCCCGTGTATTGATTTTGTCAGTTCTACAATGTGGTCTGCTGTTGCAGCTTCTCAATCTTTCTTCCTTCACCCTTTCTCCTGTGTCACATGTGCACCACAGTCGGAAGGACTTCCCTGCCCGATTCTCCTTGCTCCTGTTTTCTTTCTTACCTACGTTATTCCTCCAAACAAACTTTGTGGACTAGCAACTCAATTTTAGTGTCTGTTTCCCAGAGGACCTGGATGGTACAGTTCTATTAAATTCATAACTCACAGGAAATAAAGTTCCTAATTTTTGAGTTAATATATTATTCAAATGTTGATACTGTGCATTATGGCTTCAATTTTATTATATCTACAAGGATTCTGTATGCTTTCTCTGGTAAGCAAGGCAACTTTCTGACAAATCATATGAATTGCAGTTCTCCAATTTATAGCACAATCACTTTTTTAAAACTTCTGTGACACAATGTAAGGCAAGAATTCACTGCACACAGCAAGCTGTATTAAATGTCTTCAGGTATTGGAGCACTTATCACAAGTGCTGGTAATAGAAATTAGATCATAGAGGGAAGGGAGCTCTTGTATGGATGTGCATCAGACAATATTTCTGAAATGAGTAGTCTAAAAGCATTTTAGTGGCAGATTTACGGGAGAGTAATTGAAAGAGCTACACTGATACTAACCTTTACTCCTGCCAACTTCCATCTCAAGTAATTCTAATGAGTAAGTGTCTTACAAACAATTTATCAATGCTTTACTACTCCCTTTAAAATTAAACTGATTCATCTTCCTTAAAGCATATAAACTTTCTCAGGAAAATTATTTTTAAAATTAGTACTCTTAGTAAGGGAATAAGGAAAAAGCAATAAACTTTCTACTCTGAGAATAAAATATTCCAATCTTTATTTCTTTTCTTTCTATCTAGGTTTATAATTGGAGAAAACCTATTTTGAAAGAAATTCTTTGCCCAATATAACAGCGTGTACCCAAATTAGGCAAAGGAAAGTTTTGTGAAGCAAACGCATTCTTTCTCTATGTCAAAATTGTCCCCCTGATATTTCTTAAAGCTTTGCAATCTATAATGGATAAAAGCGGAAGAAATATTTATGCGCAAAAACAGGTGTATAGAAAATGCTGTCAGAAGGTGGTTTTGTTTCCTGTCTTAAATATAATGGCATTTAGCACACAAGTTGACCATGATCTACAAATTATGTCTATTTCACCGTTCTATGAAAAGCAAGATCTATTAAGGATTAATTATAAAATACATGGGCAGGAAAGCCTAGAAATATTTATATTTTCTCTTGGGTAGAAGTGAAGAGAAAAGTATTATGATTATCATTAACAGAGACTTTTCTGGAGAAACTCTGTCTCAACCAATTATGTGACAGACCAACACCAGTGTCTTAACCAAAAGGAATGAAAAGTGTTTGCACTTCCAGAGTAGGAGTTACGTTCCGGCATGGACTGAGGTGTTTTATGGTCAAGAAAGCCCGTTGACTGCCCAGCTGAAAGTCATTTATCTTTCTGGCATATAACTTGTAGCAGCAATCCAAGAGAAGGTGACAGGTTCAGCAGAGCCAGACTCATATACCGAGGTGGCTTGGTCATCACTGTCCTGATGTAAAGTCTACCATCCACCATATTAGCAATGCAAGTTAGAAATCTGATTTTTAAATGTTTCTTTCTTTTTTTTTTAGGATACTTGAAATAAAATAGGTGAAGTTTGTCCTGGAATTTTTTTTAAAATAGTACCGATTAAGAAGAAAGGAAAACAAACATGATAAAATGATTCAAAACTGAACAAGGTGTGATCCCGCCATTCACCCTCCCTCAATGGTGCATAATGCAAGGTACATGTCAGATCTATTAGAATAGAGAATAAATGTCTTAACACAATAATTAAGTAAAAGAGATGAGGTATATATTAACCTGTGTGATGTAAGTGTTCCTAATTCTAGATGAAATTAGCACATTGTACCCCGTAAATGCAATAATGTGTACATGATCTATGTGTTTATGATTTAATTTGAAAAATACAAAAAAGAAAACAAAATAAACAAGGTTCTTTTAATGTTGAAACATTACCAATAGGAATTTTAGCCAAAATTGTTTTTAATAATTCTGATAAGGTACTAGGAAAATGCTGACTCATTATAGCTATAGATTGACTAGATATTTATTACATTAAATTGTAAAGTGTGTGGATCTTCACATATTACTATACAAAATACAATAATTTTTCTACAGTTAAGTCTTTTCTCTATTACATAGCATTGGATTTGAAATGCTATAATAAATCTCTCTCTCGTTCTCTCTCTCTCTTTTTATCTCTCTCCAGATACAGTTGTAGGTGTACATACAGATACAGGTAGATTTAGATATTTTCCTTTTGATTCTGCTCCTCTGGAGGGTCCTAATACACCCATTCTTACCAAAACCATTCTTATGGTTGTAAATACTCTTAATCAGATATAATGTAACAGTTTTTGGAATATAAAGGTAAGAAAGAGAGGTATTAGGTAGTGGATATTCCATGAAATACTCATTCTGTTGAACTTGATTTTTTGTGTGTGTTTAATGTTTGCTATGAGATGACAGGTTTTCAAAAACTGATAATACAACAGAAAACACAGTGGACAAAGTTCTGCTCTGGTGAAATTGACAGTAGGGGGAGGAAGGAGCTAAATTTAAAAATAATGACCAAATAAATGCCAGTAAATCAGCTGATAGAATTGGAGAACAGAACAAGGCCAGAGACCACCGTTAGAGCAAAATCCTTAAGGTGGAAGAAAATTGTGTTTTAGGAAGTAAAGGACAAATAAATGCGTAAAAACTTTCACCATGAAAACTATTTGGAAAACTTATACAGATAGACCCTGAGTTACAAATATCTGACTTAGTGTAGAACACATACTTACGAACAGGGACTATTGCAGTAAGTCCTCGAGTTACAAACATCTGATTGACATACGACTCATACTTATGAACAGAGGCTACTGTACATAATAGGTTAATATATTCATTCCAAATTACATACAAATTCAACTTAAGAACAAATTTATAGAACCTATCTCATTTGTAACCTCGGGACTGTCTGTGTATTAATAACATTAAGTTTGTTCCTTTTTTGTAGGACCTTTCATAACTACTGAGATTCTAATAGATGTCCTAACTCCCCACGACAAGAGAGGCATAGCGCATCATACTAGGTAATAATCGGTTTTCCCTCCGCATGTTGCAAGCATCTTTGCCTCTTAGGAGGATAATCTTCCTAGCAGCTCTCAGCTGGTAATTGCTCTCTCACCAAAAGGAATGGAGGTGAATGAATCTCTCGAGCAGAGGATTCAAAGGGCAGATCATAAAAGGTAAGGAACATGAGACTGAATTAAAGACACAGACTTAACTGTGACAAAAACAAGAAAGGGAAAATAAGAAGATTTTTTATTCCTGGTCTGAAAAATACTGGGTAAGGGGCTAGACTGGTTAATATTTACTATATGGGGAACAAAACAAATTCGATTGGAATAGAAAATAAATTAAAAATTCTAACTTGGTGTATCCTTGGTACTAGGAGTTACAGGCTGATAAAAATCATACCCTTGCTTTCCCTCCTGTGTATGGAACCAATTGAGAAATAAGTCACAGCAAACAGAATGCTGGGGGGAAAAATGTGAAGTGTACTACGGCTGCAGGCTGAATGGGCGTACTCCTGTTACATCACTCAGATTAACATACCTAGTTAGCCACGAGAAAAGCAGGGCATGTATAAACTGCATCAGCAAGGCAAATACTTCACTTACTCATACCACATGGCTGAGAACAGATAAAAAATACTTTTCTGCAGGCAGAAGTAAAAGAATACAGAAACATGGACTGAGCTTGCTCTTTTTCTTTCTCTTGAACTCATTAATATGTGACTTTTCCTCCTTTGGTGATTGTGAATGAACAAAGCAGAGACACATCAGGAAAGTCAGAATATCTCTCCCTGCTTGTCCCTTTTGCACTTGACAGCTGCAAAGTGCAGGGAGTAGACCACCAAGGGACTATTAGTACTCAGCAAATCCCTGCTGGGACTCCACGCGCAAAGAAAAATAAAGGCTACCCTGGCAGTGTCTCCTTCTCACACGCTCATAAACCCAACAAGCCACTCCTCCATCCGAAGACAGGACAAAGAGGATGCATTTATTTTCCTGAGAAATGAAAACTCTTCCTTTCCCCTCACTACATGGAAAACAGATACATTTCGCCATAAAAAGTGCTTAAAGAAGGTAAAAATTTTGGTAAGAATGGGTGCATTAGGACCCTCCAGATAAGCAGAATCAGAAGGTAAATATCTACATCTGTCTGTAGCTATATCTATACCTACATCTGTATCTGGAGAGAGAGAAAGAGAAAGATTTATTACAGGAATTGGCTCACATGATGATTATAGAGGCTGAGAAAAATTTTATGATGTACTGTCTCCAAGCTTGAGACCCAGAATACATGTGGCATAATTTCAGTCCAAGTCAAAAGGCCAGAGAGAGGGCAGGAGAAGAGAGATGTCTCAGCCACAAAGGAGAGAGAGAAATTGCAGCCTCCTGCCGTCTGCTTGCTCTGTTATGGCCCTTGACGGGTTGGCTGATGGCCACGCACCGTGGTAAGGGCAGATTCTCTTTATTCAAGTCTCCCTGTTGAAATGCTCATCTCCTCCTGAGACACCCTCGCAGAAACATCCAGCTACCGGCTACCCAGCTATCTAGACCTCCCCGAGTCCAATCAAGTGGACACACACAATTAACCATCCCCTGAGAGACCTGCCTGACAACTGAGATGCCGTCAAGGCTAAAATTTATGAATAACCTTGAGAATGCTTTTCTTACTTATAAATTTTCAAAATTGTTGAAACTCAACTCAAACATTTGCATACACTGAATGTAGGAGGAGAATGTATTTGACTAACAAATGAGGGAACCATGAGTTTGGTAAAGTTGCTTTCAAGAGGGTCTGAGGACTAGAGATTTTAATATTCACTTGAATTGTCTCTCCACTCCCTCCCTCATTCATATGTTGACGTCTAACCTCCTCCTAACTTTAGAATGTGACCTTATTTGGAAATACTCAGTTAAGATGAAGTCATTAGGGCGGGCCCCAATCCAGTGTCCTTATATAAGGGAGAGTGGGCCCCAATCCAATGTCTTTATATAAGGGTTAGTGCCCTACGTATGGGAACATCTGGACACAGAGACAGACATGCACAACAAAAGATGAGGTGAAAAGATGCACGGAGAAGATGGGAATCAACAGGACAGGAGAGAAGCTGAGAGGCCTGGGACAGATCATTCCCTCCTGGTCTCCGAAGGAACTAACCCACCTGAAACCTCAGACCTGGGTATCTAGTTTCTGCAACTGTGAGACTCTACATTTCTGTCCCCGAAGCCAGTCAGTTTGGGGTGCTTCATTACAGCAGCTCAAGGTAACTAATAACGATGGGAACAACCCAATTATGAGGCTGTAACCAGGCAATGGAACAGCAAAGTTAGCAGGACAAAAAGAGGCATAGGGAATATTAAAATTAAAATAGTTAGGGTAGAATTTTTCTCAAAAATATATAGAATAAAAATTCCTTTGCCTAAGGGATTTTTCCATTGCTTTTGTCTTAATAATTTTGATGAATAAAAAGGTCACATGTGACCTGTTTATTAAATAGTTAAGCAGAACATATTCCCAAAATATCAGTAAAGAGGGAAAACTCTATTATCAACTAAGGGAAAATTATAAAATAAACTATAGAGTATTTTTTGTTTGTTTGTTTGTTTTTTCTGCAATTTTTGGCCAGGGCCAGGTTTGAACCTGCCACCTTCAGTATCTGGGGCCAGCGCCCTACTCCTTTGAGCCACAGTCACTGCCCATTATACAGGTTATTTTTTATGTGACCCATTTGAGTTGAACTAAGATATCTGTGTGAAAGAACCCTTAAGAGATTGGAAGTATAAAGGAAGAAACGTTTCCTTAAAAAATAATTCTGGGTTCTCCGGTACTCAAAATAACTGAGGGTCTCACTTTCTCTGTCATAAAAACCATGTAGAATTCTTGCCCCTTTTGAGATGATCATTCCAGTAAAAGAGGAATGAATAGCGTCTCATATGTGGGTAATCTCAAGAACTTTCATTTCTTTGACCCAGGAAATATCTCCGAATCCTATGCTCAAAAGAACATGTTTAAAAGAACATGGGCTGAGCATTTAACCATGGATCTGTTGTGTGCACCATGCTTTTGCACGATGCTGTTTATGGGATTTGAAGACTGGCTGAATAAAGAACTAATGAAACTCCTGGTTAGAGAATTATATTATGATGCTATAAATGGATACTATTAGCACTAAGATGAGACAGGGTAGATACAATCTTTATGCATTTCAAAGATATTTTATGTATTTTTATATACTAAAATATGTACCCATTTGATAAAAGAGTTTGGAAAATTACTTTCCTCTAGTTCACTTTCAGATACTTGTAAAGCTGAAACACTCATTTTTGTTCTATTTTTATTTTTTCTCTTCCCTGCCTTACACCCAACCCAAAGCAGTTATAGGAAACCTGGTATATATGACTTTAGATAGAAGTCTCAGACTACACCATTGCATCAATATTGGCCTTAGGCGGAGTTACACACCCATCTGCCTTACGTGGGAAGAGAAAGGCTTAATGGATTTTATTCACAGGATTTTTATATTCACAGAACTCCTCCGCTTAAGATTCTTATAGAGCTTTGCCGGAAATCTGTGCTTCAGAACCAGATGAGAAAAATCACCTTTATCCATCTGTGTGGGAAAGTGATGCTCCTTAACATGATTACTTTTCTGAGACTATAAAATTTAGTGGCAGATTGTTGGGTCTTGACATGACCTTTTGCTGTGATACAGTCAGAGATCTGATGTAAGATGGATACAGTGTTTCCAAAAAGTAAGTTGGTTTGTGGAAAACAAGGCAAGAGGATTTGGGAAATGCAAGGGTGGTGTGTTAACTATTAATAACAGCCTCAGCCTCACGATGTGCACCAATTGCCTCGGGATAGTGGGGCTGCTCATGAAGATGATTCTCTAGTTCTGTCCAGAAAACGAAAGCATTTAGTTGCCTTTGGGTTAGAATGATAGAACTTCTAAACCAAAGTTGTGGGAATAAAGTTTAATATAATTTGAGAATGTTTAGTTCTTTCTATTTATTCTCTAATTTGATATCTAGGGAAGTGTGGCTACTGGTTTCATTAAGAATAAGTCTCTTCATGGAATGAAAAAAAAAAAAAAACTAAAACAAAAATGCAAAGTTTTAAACTAAGTGATTGTGGGATAGAGTCTTGGTAACCAGGCAGCTCACAATTTACAAAACAGACTGTAAATGTTAAGGTGCAGGATATAAATTAGATTCCTGATTTGAAACATCACATTACAAAACAAAGATAAATATTAGCGAAGAGAATTTCACAGAGAATTTATTCTAAAAAAATTATAGAATCCTTCTAAATTTGGCAATAAAGAGTTTTATATGACTAAAGTTTGATTATTGTATCAGAAAAATGAACCATATATGTATTCTAATCATGATATTAAAGCATTCACCCATCTTTAAATTCTTCCTTTTTTAGTGTTCATTCTACCTCATATAACTCATAAAGAAAATAAGGTAAATTACTTTCTTTGCATTTTAATTGTAATTATTGAAATTTCCAGTTGAACTATATTCTTAAAGATGCGGTATATTTTCCAGTTTCATTTACAGATCCTTTTGTATACCGTAACTTTTTATAAAGTTAAATTATGCATGTAGGTGAATAAATTATATATGATAAAATATTATTTGCATGTATGATAACTAAATTCCATTGAGAGCCATCACACATATATTGAAATTTTATCCGTATTTGTTTGAAACACCAGTTTTTCTCTTAAGTCAAAATTCTGAAAACTCACATGTGGTAGGCATGTTCATAGAATGTCGGATCATGCTTTCCTAATGTATGTTATTTGTGACTAATTTCATAACTATAGTGATTTTATGTCTCATTCTATGAAGACAAAAAATCATATTTTATGCATAATAATTGCATTTGAACTTAAGGGCATGCTATGGTGACCTTCCAGAGATACAGTAAGATTATTATACTGGTTAGAGGCCTGAATAGATGATTATAAGTATTTCTTTTCCATCTAACGCTAAGCTTATATGTTTCTGTGGAAGATAAATGTACCTCATAAATGCATAAGTAAATTAACCAATTAATTTTGCTAATCACAATATTTAAAGTATTGATTAATGTAATGAATTCAGTGCATGAAAATATTTCAGATTGTATATGAAGTTAGCACATTGTGCCCCATGATTGCAATAATGTACACAATTATGATTTAATAAAAATTTAAATTAAAAAAAAGAGTTGGAGTGGCTGCATTAATATTAAACAAAGGGGTGGAGGAAGATGGTGGCCGAGTAACAGCTTCCTTGCAACTGGGCATGGTGAGACTGGGGAGAGAGGACTTCAGGCATCTCTGGCAGGCGGGATCTGCCCAGAAACTTCCCTTTGGGGACACAGGGAGACAGCGTGAGACTTCTGGACATCCTGAGGAAGGCAAAAGCGGCGATTGGGCAAGTGGTTGCGTGTGTTCATTCGATCTAATCCTGTCAGCAACTGTGGGTGGGGCAACAGTGGGACTGCAGGCTGGAAAGGCCTTGCCTGTGAGCTGTTTTGGTTTCTTTTGGACGTGGCGCTCGGTTCAACTGCCTTGGGAGAACTTGGGCAAGAGTGCAGGGGTCTTTGAGTGTTGTCTGGGTCCCTGGACTGGGCCGCGGAGCCAGACGGAGCTACCAGTGTTTGGTTGTGGGCTGTGTGGAGCCACTGTGGGAGAACTGCCCTGGCAAGCCCCACCCTCAGGGTCGCAGAACAAACATCAGGCAGGAGCGAGTAATCACGTGACTGAGCAGCCTAAAGGCGGGGACTGAGACGCCTTGCAGCCTTACCCCTCAGGAGCATAGGGTAAAACCAGGTTTGGCACACTGGGTAAGTGGATAGCCACTTAAGGAGTGATCCGAGCCACAAGCACTTTCCTGGGAAAGCTTGTTTAGCCCAAGTTAGCAATTTAAACTCTTCTAAGCAGAATGAGGAGGATTTAAGCTCTCCACCCTGCCAGGTTTGAGAAATCATTAGAGACACAGGGTCACTCCCTACAAAGATCCAGTAACAACAGAGTGATTCTGCCAAGGTCTGATCTGGGAGAGACACCTCCCAA